>PVIC010022200.1:0-27888 GCA_004025085.1 Thryonomys swinderianus | reverse complement strand
CCAGCATAAGCTCCTTGTGAATGATTTTAACGGTGATGCCTTGATGTAGTATAGCGATGTTAATTTGGTTCAGGCCTGTGTGCCTCCACAGAGACCTTATAAAATGTGCTTAATCCTGAGATGGGTTTCCTTTCCAGAGTCTACTCACAGCCCAGAAATCTTCAAAACAATCATTTTCTTCTTTTGGGTTCATTTGTAACTCCTATCTTATTAAGTATACACAATCATGGTGAACAGGTACCCAGAATAAACTTAAAACTTTATTATAATAACACAGCTCCAATAGCTTAGCTTTTTGAAGAGAAACAGGATTGTTAATACAGCTGCATTTACAGTAACTAAGAATGGTTACTCCCCTTTGAAATTATATTTCTGGTATATATTTTTAAAAATAGGTTTAATTTAAACTCATGGCCCGAAGTGATATGTCCATGGGTTGCTAAAGCTAGAAAAGTCTTGTATGCAATGAATAAGTTCTCTAGGGTATCTATGCTTTTATCCACTATTATCTTTTGTATTCTGTTTACAAGTAGGCTTTTTCTAAGTATAAAATGAATATATGTTCATTTAAAAATAATTAAGAAAACGAAGAATGTCCATGACCTAATTACCTAGATCTAGTTCACTTTAAAGAAAGTATAGAGGATTGTTGATGAGTCTTCACTGTACCATAAGTATGCTGTTCTCTAAATAATATCTTCTGGTTGACTTCAATTTCTGTTTAGAGTACGTTGCTCAGTTACGTTTCGGCATTTGAACAAGTATGTGTATTTTATAAGGTAACTTTCCTTCTGGTAGTGGAGGTGACCATTTTATTGGAAAATCTTGCTTCTGGGGTCACAGTGCTTATCTTCATGTTTATGTCTGTAGAACCACTTTCCCCACTTTTTCACACCTCAACATCTTTCACCCCTGACTTCTCTCTCTCAAGTTGCTTTTCTTCCCCCACTGCTCTGGGTGGTGGCCAGATAGTCCTCAAGAGCTTTACCCCTGTATTCATGCTGTGATGTGTCATTGGCTCTGATTGGGTGACCATATCCACAAACTGATCCCTCTGGCTGGGGATTCTTAACTCTCTGATGGGCCAGGCCTGAGCTATGTGTTCACTTTGGACTTGGGAGAGAAGTCAGTTGCACACAGACACATGGGCCAAGGTGAGAGAGGGGTGATTACTGGGAGAAGAATGAATAGTTATAGTATGGTAACAAAAAGAACCAAGGCCCACTTTACAGGATGAACTGTGAACTTTTCACCTTCCTATAGAACTTGGGAAAAACACCACATCCCACACACAAGTGGAAGCCTGAGTCCCTGGGGCCTTCAAGCTTTGCGCAAACTCTGGTAACTAGTAGCAAGTGGACCGTGACTGGGGATGAGTAAGCCTGTGCAATTACATCTTTCTGGGAATATATCAAAATCCAAATATGTATTCAACATCATGTGAACTGCCTCCGTGTTTTTTAACTTCTCAAGTGTTAGTTCTTTTGATAAAACCATGCCCAGATGCCAGTACAATATCTGACCATTTCAGTGTTATATGTATTTTGGAAAAGCCCTTTGAGGTCCTTGTGGGGAAGAGAGGAGTTGTAACTGTTATGCAATTAAAATATTTATGCAATTAAAACGTTTGACAGCACTGATATTCTAGAGAAAGAAGTGAGTTACATTGGTGTTAGAAACCAATGAGCCACGTTCATGATAATTTCTTGGCTTGAATAGAGTATTGTCAAGTTTTTCCACAATACCAGACATCTTAGGGAAATTTAATAAGATGTTTGAGAATCTTACTAATTAAGGGAAGTTAATACATTAAAGCTTAGAACCTATACTTAAAATAATAATAACTTTTGCTTGGAATCTTAAAGGAAAAGAAGATCCATTTGCCAGTATAAGGGCATTTCAGCAGCAGGGGTGTGTGTGTGTGTGTGTGTGTGTGTGTGTGTGTGTGTGTGTGTGTATTTGATGTTTGGGGGTGCCAGATTTGACTGTTAGGGTTTTTTTTTTTTTTTTGAGACAGGATCTCACTTTGTAGTTCAGGCTGGCTCTGAGCTCACTATGTAGTCCAGGCAAGCCTTGAACTCAGCAATCCTCCTGCCTCTGCCTCCTGAGTGCTGGGATTACAGGCGTGAGCCAGCATGCCCAGCATGTGGTACGTGGTACTGATTGCAGGTGGGCGTGAGTCACCGTGCCCTGTATTGTTTCATGTGGTTACTGGTGATTGAACTGAGGACCTTGTGCTAGCTAGGCAGGTGCCAGAATACTGAGCTAAATCTCCACCTAACTATTAGTTTTAATAGTACAGGAAATTTTGCAGGAGGATCTGGGTAGTCCGTCTTCTGTTGGACATGAGGATTCTTTATTGTAATTTCATTCATTTTCTCCTGTGGGTTGTGAGAAGTTAGGATTTTTTTTTTTATTGTAAATGTCAGGATCTCAAATTTGCATAAGCAAAGGGAGAATTGTTGTCAGGTTTGGCTATAAAAGGCAGGGATATTCCTGGAGCCAACAAGATATCGCTGGGGCTGTTGCTCTTGCACAGCACAATTGGATTTTCTTTGGCCATTAACAAGATTTTCCCAGGCCAGCAAGCACCTGGCAGTTGGAAGCTTCAGCTTCTCACTCTTTCAACTCTGATATCAGAGAAAGAAATACGGTTTCTTTCCAAATTTCACCTCAGGAAAGAAGACCTACAAAGAATGACTTTTTGGACCTGCTTATTTCATATACCACCTTTAGGACCTAGCTCTGTGAACAAGGAGGCCATCTTTGATATGGTGGACCAGTCTGGATCAAGTGTGTCTGTGTGGGAGGCTGGCCAGAGACAGTAGTTAGAATTGGGAAAGTGCAGTTCCCTGAAATGGGAGTGTAAGGGTTGTTCCTGGGAGAAATCAAAAATGAGATGCAGACTGAACACATTCTCCTTGGAAATAAGTGACTTGCATTACATATCATGCTCATGTCAGTGTCATTTGTCCCCCACCTAACATGCAGAATGATAGGAGATACTTCAAATCCACATGATGAAATATTTGACCATCCAATGAAGAGAAGAAGGTACAATAGGGGAAAGCCTAAGACCCTGGCAGATTATAAGACCAGTGTGTTTGTCTCTCAAGAGCTGAAAAGCAGATTTTCCTTTTGAATAGTTGACTGAAAATGTTATCCTGATGTCTTAGATCTTCACTCTCTTAGATTCCAGTTGCACTGGGCTTGCTGGTTTTGTATCCATTTTTTCATGATTTATCTCAAGGTATGCATATCCCAAGAGCATGGAAATAGAGTTTTAGGAACATTAGGTGCAAGTTGTAGAGCTAGGAAATGGCAGAGATGAGATGTAACCCCCATATCCTGCGCCCACTGCATCAGACCAGGTTGTCTTTGTTATGGAAGTTTTATTACTATTAGTATTACCAGCATTCATTGCTAAAAGCCTTCACCTATCCGACCTTACAGTCAGTATGTCATAGTTAATAGACCAGGATAAGATGAAACGGTCCATGTTCGTTATTTGGTGGCAGAATTTCCTAGTAATCAAGAGCTCAGACTTGAGAGTCAGGCTGCCAACACTGAAATCTTCACACTTGGACTCTGAGATGGGGTAAGTTACTTAACATCTGCCAACTTCAGTTTATACAATAAGGCCCATTTTATAAAGCTATTGCAAGAAATGAAAGAGACAATGTAGATGAAATAAAGATAATTCATCAAGTACTTTGGTTTACATTTGTGCCCGGCCGGGTACCTGGTAAATTCTGTAAATGTTGGCTTGAATGGTGATAATAAAACACCAGCCAGTTATTGTTTAAGAACAATGCCTAGTTTTACAAGATATGCGCAGGTGAGAGATTCTGGAACATGTTAGAATGAGGCTCCTAAGAGCTGTGAGCCATAGGAACTTGGAGTACAGTTTTGACTTGTGGGTGAGTGTAGGATTCTTTATAACATTAAGCTTACAGTTCGGAATTTTCTGCTATTGGAATTTGTGTTATTTAACGTATCAATGGAACTTCTTAACATGGAAGGTTACCTTTAGACTGTTCAGTATAGCGTGGTTTCATAACACGAGAAGCAAGGACCCAGTATATTTTGTTGATTTTGAGAATTTTGGATCTTGTGGTAGGGCTCTGTCCTATTACATTTTTCATGGGTTTCTAAAGTGCTTGGCAGCTTACTGAGACATTCAAATGTTTAGATTTTATATTTCTATAAAAGTTCCACAAATATCCTTGAGAAGATCATAAGCTCAGGGGAACAGCGGTAGTATAGGTAGTTTACCAGCAGAAAGTCAAGGATGGTAAGCCTCCGGCACTCATTATTAAATAAGTCTTTATTATATAGACCTAGTAAAAGAAACTTATGGGGCAAGGAAAGACTCATCTCCTGGAATAGTTAACAAGTAGACTCTGTTTCTAGTAGTTGCCTTTTAATCATAATTTGCAAAACTGCCTTCTTGGTTTTATCTTGGTTCTGTTTGAGAGAAGCAATACCTTAACAAAGCTGGGAGTCTGGCTCACTAATTTCTGACTGAAGATTTGCCATGTTCAAATCTGTTTGATGTAGGTACTAGAGTGTGTATGTGAAATATATTCCTTTATTTTAATTGAGAAAGTGACACACTATGTGGACTTAAGGCTGCCCTTTGAATTTGTTGTGTAGTCCAGGCTGGTCTTGAATTCCCAAAAATCCTCCCGCCTCAGTCTCCTGAGTGGTAGGACTATCAGACTGAATTGCTATGCTTAGTTCATCAGTACAAATTTAATTACAATCCAGATTTATGAAGTAACACCTTTAAAATTTATCCTTGACTAATAACAAAACAAACGGAGCTGGAAACACTGGGCTTTAACTTACCAAATACTAAAGCTAGACCTGTCTCTTTCACCATGTACTAAACTAAAATTACAGTGGATTTGAGACTTAAACATCAAAACAGAAACAATAAACCTGCTGCAAAACAGGTTAGGTAGAACTCTTGGAGACATTGGCTTAAGCAGAGACTTTGTGAACAAAACATCTATAGCACGAGAACTAGCAGAAAGAATCAACCAATGGGATCTCATCCTACTAAAAAGCTTCTGTACAGCAGAAGAAACCACTGGCACTGCTAAAAGACAACCAACAATGTGGGAAAAAATCTTTACTTAGCTGTTTGTCAGACAAAGGGCTACTATCTAGAATATATAAAGAACTTAAATGAATCAGTACCATGAACATTAAAGACACAGTCAAAAAATGAGCATCTGAAATGAACAGATACTTCTCAAAGGCAGAAGTCAAAGCAGGCAAGAAGCATATGAAGAAATGTTCAACATCACCGGTCATTTGAGAGATGCAGATGAAAGCAACACTGAGATTTCATCTCACTCCACAAAGAATGGCTGCTATTGTGAAATCAACCAGCAATAAATGCTGGCGAGGCTGCAGGGAGAAAGGAACCCTTCTCTATTGTTAGTGGGATTGTAGACTTGTGCAACCATTATGGAGATCGGTATGGAGATTCCTCAGAAAACTAGGTCTAGAAGTCCCATTTGACCCTGCTATTCCCCTGCTAGGAATATACTCAAAGGAATTAAAAGAATCATATTGTAATGATATGTGTATACCCATGTTCATAGCAACTCAGTTTGTGATAGCCCGGTCTTGGAAACAACCCAGATGCCCATCAACTGGAAACCGGATAAAGATGTGGGGTTTTTATATTTTATTTTTATTTTTTAAATTGATAAGTTTTATTGGTACATCACAGTTACATTCCACATTGAGAATTTGTACTAGTATATAACACAATTTAATTCTCATTTTTCCCCTTCCCCTACCCACCCCACCTCCCCCCCACCCTTATATCCACAAGCATTACCTTTTTGTAACCATCAATTTTTTTCTTTCTTCATTATTTACCCCTGAACTCCATTACCCTTTGAATATTTACAATTTCATAATATCAATCATGCATTCTAGAACATATTCATAACTTCAGTTTCTCATATCAAAGAAAATATATGATATTTACACATCTGTGAACTATTTATTTCACTTGTATGTCCTGAAGATACATCCATTTGCGTATAAATGATTCAACCTCATCATTCTTTATGGCTGAGTAATACTCCATTTTATTTTTAAAAAACACATCTTTATCCAGTCTAGAGTTGATGGACATTTGGGTTGTTTCCAAGATTGAGCTATCACAAACTGAGCTGCTATAAACATGGGTGTACATATGTCACTGTGATAAGAATCTTGTAATTCTTTTGTGTATATCCCCAGCAGGGTGGTTTCTAAAAAAAAAAATAAAATGGAGTATTACTCTGCCATAAAGAATGACAGGTTTCATTCATTTATGTGCAAATGGATACACCTTGAGGACACACTTTTAAGTGAAATAAATAGATCACAGATACGTAAATACTTTATCTTTTTTCTGGTATAAGAACCTATAGATGTAAATGAGTTCTAGAATGTATGATAGATTTTGTGAAATAGGAAATATTCAAAAGGAATGCAATAGGGGAAAGTAATGAGGGGAAAGAATA
The DNA here is from genome assembly GCA_004025085.1 of Thryonomys swinderianus. NCBI lineage: Eukaryota > Metazoa > Chordata > Mammalia > Rodentia > Thryonomyidae > Thryonomys > Thryonomys swinderianus. Next base: position 21,355 of record PVIC010022200.1, on the reverse strand, counting down.
AATATGATTTAGAAAGAACATGTATATAGTGGGTAGGAGTTGTGGGGTGGGTATGGATATGAGTAAAAATGAGAATTAACTTGTGTCATATACTGGTACAAATTCCCCAATGTCGAGTGTGATTGTGAGCTGTATATAAAATGTATCAATAAAGAATTCAATTTAAAAAATGTGAAAGATTTGAGGTTTACTGTTGGTTTTAAAAATTTTAAAATGGTTTAGAACAAAGAGAATTATAAATGTGTTATAGCATTAGTGTCATGCAATTCTTTGGAAACGAAGTAGCTTTCAACCTTGGACAGATAACCACCTTCAGTCAGAGACTGCTAAGACTGGCTAATAATCTAGGGCCATGATTTAAAACCCTCTTCCATAACCCTGTTGAGTCTTAGGGATATCCCTGTGACTGTTCATCTGGATAAGTCATTTTCACTGGTTTAATAAATGTTTCACAGATGAGTAGGTAGTGCAAGCTGTGGCGGTGTGGCCTTGAATGTTATATGAGGTCCCCTTCCCTTTCCTCCCCGAGCTGTTCTCCTGCTGTGCTTCCTCACCATTAGCAAGTCTGCTTGAAACTCTGAGAATCTTTGAACCACAAGGAAGCTTTGGAAGATAATGGGTCCCTGGGGGATGCCTGGGTATTTCAACAGGCAAGCCTTGCAGATAGGTACAGGGATGGCATGGAGAGATGAACAAAAGTACAGCAGTGGTTGAGTCTACTTCATCTTGATTCTACCTGTTTAAAGAGGTATGTAGGTAGAGACCATCCAGCAATTATGCACTTCCGCTGTGTCATTCACAGAACTAAAGCTTTGTTTTCTAGACCTCGCTATGCAAGAGATTTTGACCAATGGAGTGAATACAAGTGTTTTTACTGCAGTATAAACTAAACAGTGAAACAAATGCCAACCACTTTAATATTTTTCGTTTCCTTTTAGCAGAGTCTTAAAAAACATGATGATGATTAACAGGAGGTCTAGAGAGGGAATTTATAAACAGTAAGACAGTAGTCCTTGCTATCTGGCAAATTGTTAGAGAAAGTTGATACTTAGCACAACTCTGTTCACAAGGGTATTCTGTACCCTGGGTAAGAGCAGAGCTGAAGGATTTGGCTCACTGATAGGGACAAGCATTGCTGGTCACCTTATTGACCTTTCTTCCCTCAGCACCAACTCCTTTCTGTTTGTTCTATAATATACTCGCTGTATATACTTGCTGTTTACTAAGACTTTAGATTGTTTGGATTGCAATTGTATTTTAGAATCAAGTCATTTTGAACATACCACAGTAACACATACACGGTTACCTCTTTTCATTAATTTATTTTTTTTTTTTAGATCTTTGGGTAAAGGTAGGCTCAAGTCGCTCAGTATATTTTAAAGAAAGAACTCAAAGATTCCTTCTAAGTACTTTAGTTAAGTGGTAGGAGTTTTAGTTTGGCATAATTGAATAAGGGTTATTTGCTTTTACTTATTAATGAACACGTGTGTATGTTTAAAGTGTTCTTCCACCAGATAGAATGACTTGAAAATTTTTTCCGTGCAGATAAGAAACTCAAACTAAATTTCCTCTTTAGTCATTGAACTTGGAGCACTTATATATCTTTCTCTGATTGGTAGAACAACTGTCAGCTTATTGTGAACCAAGGCGTTATTTTTCTTTGTAGAGATGAGACCAAAAATATGTATGTCCTAAAGATCCCGTCTTGATGCTTTTATGTACAAGTTGGCATAACTACAGTCCACTTCCTTGCTGGCCAGAGCAGAGGCTATTTATAGTTTCTTTTCTTAGCTCCCCAGTTAGCGGATGGGTGTATTTATGCAAGGAGTGCGCTGAGGCCATATAAGACTGTCCTTCAGAAACCTAGTAGCCTCATTTGCCTTTTGGTCTCTAGAGAGGAAAGAACGATCTTATATTTTGATGGGGTGGAATGACGAGTGACAAGGTTCATCACTCAGCCACGAGTCACACAGAAAGAGGACTTGGTTGAGGACTAGTGAGGGTGAAAGGTGCTGCTGGCATTGGAACAGCTTAAATCTTCCATTCCTCTGGGAGCTGGCCATCTTCCAAATTCCTTGTCTTTCTTTGGTTATCAGAAGCATGGATGTCCTGCTTGAAGCCAGCGCTTTCCCTTATCAGGTCAGGACAAGACAGAGTAATGTCATGGGAAGACTGTGGGCCGGATAAGAGTTGCTTTGGATCCTGGTCCCAAGAGATGCTGGGAGGAACAGCCTCCTTCGCTTTCGTGTCCTCATCTGCAGGATGGCACACACATCCCTCCCTCACGCGTGGGGTGAGGAGGAAAGAGCCACACCTCATGGTCACTTGGCCCCCTCAAACACTGAATCTGACGCATGGGCCAAAAGGACCTCACCTAAGTCGCACTTTTCTCCCACAAAACTTCCCTCTTGGTAAAACCAAGGCTGATAATTTAAAGAATTCTCAAAAATTAGTATACTCAATCTTTCTTTTTTGTTTTTTCAAGTATTAGGGAAGACTGAATCTGGCAGTGCTCTACCACTGAGCTATGTCCCCAGCTCTTTTGTATTCAGTCAGGTTTTTGCTACGTTGTTTAAACTGACATTGTCTTCCTGCCTCAGCTTTCTAAGGAGCTAGGATTACAGGCAGGTGCCATCACACCTGCCTACTACATTTAGTTTTTTTTTTTTTTTTTTTTTTTTGAGACATGGTCTCACTTTGTAGCTCAGGCTGGCCCTGAGCTCACTATATAGCCCAGGCAAGCCTTGAACTCAGCAATCCTCCTGCCTCTGCCTCCCAAGTGCTGGGATTAGAGGTGTGAGCCACCCTGGTTGTTATTGTTGTATGTGGTTACCAGAGATCGAGCCAGGGACCTTGTGCTTTTACTAGGCTGGCACTGGAACCACTGAGCTAAATCTCTAGCCCTCCCCCAGGCCTTCTTAATCCTATTCATTGTAAATCTACTCCCTTCCACTAGTGCTGATCATAATTACATTGGGTTGATGGTGAGAGAAAGGTATTAGTTCTTCAGACAGTGGCAAAACTAAGATTTTCACCTCTGAGACTTCATAGTTATCAGAAGTTTTAGGCCCCTAAAAGGAAACTTGAGATATTTTGTTTAATTAACATTGTATCTTGAGATGCTTTTAGTCTTATAGCATGATGAGGAGGTGGTAGGGGAATTCCCATGTGACCACGGCCAGTCAGTCTCTCATATTAATGCCTTAGCTTAGTTTGGTCTTAGGGTAGCTCGTCATGACTGATGGGCCAATACTAGTGTGCAGTTACTAACTAAGGCTCAGACACTACTCACATCCCCTTAGTTTTGCCTAAGATCCTGTTTCTGCCCCAGGGTACCATCCAGGACACCATTTTACATTTAATAGTCCTGTCGCCTTTGGCTTCTCTTGGCTGTCACAGTCTCAGACTTTCCTTCACCCATCAATCATCCATGTGTGCATCCATTCTTCCCTTATGTATTTATTGTAGGGGAGGACAGTGGAGGTTGAGCCCAGGCCTTCAGGCTGATCTACATGCCCCACCCTTTTGTTTTTCCTTAGAGGCAGGTCTTGTTTAATCACCAAGTTGCCCAGGCTGGTCTCAAACTTGTGATTGAGACCCTCCTGCCTCACCCTCCCTGAAATCTATCTGACAAGCCCATACTACCATGCCTTGCGATCAGATTTTTCCTGCCATCAATGCCTTGCTATCAAATTTGCCCTAAACTTTGACAGCCTTGACATTTTCAGAGATTCCTTGTTGGCTATTTGGTAGGGTATCCCTCACCTGATGTTTTTGAAACGTTAAATATCATCATATAACATAAAATTCACTCTTAAAAATGTGGAGCAAACAATTTAAAATTGAGTTTAGCTCCTTTTGTAGCTTGGCACTGGTCAACCTAAAGTTTGTTAACACAAACAGATTATCTAAATTGTATACAAAGTACTTCCAGATAGGAAATATGTTATTTAAATTCCATTTATACGGTGAGCTCAGTGGGTTCTGGCAAGTGTTTATTTGAGCAGGGTTTTAATGCATTTTGGCAAAGGGGAATGAGAAGGTCATCTTGGGTTTGCTGTTGCCCTGGAAATGCAGAAAGGAATGAATTTGTTCTGGCATCGCACATTGTTTTGGTCGCAGCTTCTAGCTGGGCACTTGTTTCTGCATACTCACAGAAATAGGACTGAAGCTGGAGGAGCTCGGGCTGGGAAAAAAGAAAGAGAGGTGGAAATCTATCTTTTTTTACCTTGAGGAAAGGCTGGCAGGTGATGGGCAGGAAGTGGGAAACAGAGTGACTGAGGGCGATCCCCACGCTTGCAGCTTTCTCTGCATACCCAGAGCCCAGCACCTGCCATTGCCCGACTGTCCTCAGTGCATGCAGTACCACAAAATGCCACACAGATGAAAGCTGTCTGCATGGAGACCGTGGGTGAGGGTGACCACAGACAGCAATCGGGCAGAGAAGTGTCAGGGATGGTAAGTTGTGCAAAGATGTGTAAGTCAGGGTAAGGGTACTGAAAGAGGCCACTGAGAAGTATCCTGCAAAAGCCTCTTTGAGTGGCCCAGGCTCAGAAACACGGGCATATTTTGAATAAAAGTGTATCTTTGAAAAAGAGTGTGTCTATGATGCGGAAATTAGGCCGGGAAGCAATAGTCTCAGTATCATTCACACAATCAACAATCAATTCAGAAATGAATGAAGTATGTAACTGTCACTGTGCCGTGCCCTAGGGATTTAATAATAGAATTCAGGGTCCCTGATCCTGTGGAACTAGTAAGGCCTTGAGTGGGAATGGGGTGTTAATCAGTTAAAATAATTACTTTGGTGACACACCATGGGAAGACCTGAGGAAAGAGAACATCGTGGACATTAGGAGTCAGTGTGATCTGGGTGGTCAAAGAAAGCTTTCCCGGGGAGGTGATGCTAGCTGAGAGCCAGCAGAAGAGGTGGAGCTGGGTCGGTGGGAAGGCCAAGGAGTGATTCTTGGAGCAAGGGATGGCAGCGAGGAGCACACTGCTTACTTACCAGTGAAGGAAACCCTCAGTCATTTGTGAGTCTCCTTCTGATCACAGAAATGGATATTCTTCTGTTCATTGCAAGTGCCCAGGAAATAAGAGGAAAGGAGAATAAGTGAATCTGATGCAAGCCATCCCATTGACTTGCTTTGACAGCTTTTTGAGTTTAGAGTGTTTGTTAGGTTTTTCCTAAGATAACCGAGTATGAGATATTATATATCAAGTTTTGGATTCTTTACTCAAATAGCTGCAATTACAAGACGTAGCTCAGAGGTCACTACTTTTTTTAGATTGTTAACAAGAAGGAAAAAGACAATTTTTAACATCAAGGTATAAAGGGTTCTCATGTTTTTAAAAATATCATCAAGTGAGATTCTAGAGAAGATATTTAACTATAATGCAGCACAGTACTGAAAGGCAGAAGAGCACTTATGAATGTTGTACTGCCTCTCTTGAGTGTTTTGATATGACAGGCAGAGTCATTTGGCTTTCTAAAGACAGAACAATGCTTTTGTTAAGGGTGCAAAAATTGCCTTATCTTGAACTTTTAAAATGTCCTTGCCTTTTTAGGAAAATCCAGATGTTATTGTGGAGTAATCTTAAATGAAGGGCTTACAGCAAGGATTGTGGTTCGCCGTGATGGGGGGAAGGTGGTGGTGTAGATTTGTCAGACCACTGGGGTTACGTTTCATTTGTGACTTTATGTAAGGAACCAACTGCATGGTGACAACTACATGCTGAATTCCATATCTCTATTAGTTGACAGTAGCTGTAAGCGTACCACCAAGATTCCAATTATGATTTAAATCTTTCCAACAGTTCCCAAATTTTTAGCAAATCTAAACCCATTTTGTTTGTGACATTCAAATAATTTTTATGACGAACATGACATATGCTGCTTTGGAAAACTTGAGAAACACGGCCATGTCTAAGACAATTTCACAAAATCATCTTGTAGCACAAGGAAGGACGTTTTAAGTGAAATAGTTTATTATTTTCCTGACAATAGAACAATATGCTTATTACAAGGATAAGAATGTAGAACACCATAGGACCACTGTTGAGATTTTGACAACTTTTGCTATGTGAGTGAGGGTATGTGTATTTCGTATAAAAATGAACTATAACTAGTATCAGAATAGATCCTGGGGAGGGGTAGGGATCAGACTTTTAAAATTTTTTCCTTTTTAAAATTGTTTATGGGGAGTGAACTCAGACCTTACCTGTTCCAGGCAAACACTCTACTACTGAACTACATCCCAGCCCAGGAATATACATTGGAGGGTTGTCTATATTTTAGATAAATTCTGTAAAGTAGGTTCTCCTTAGCAATCTTGGGCTTTCATATTTTGATTCTGGGATCTTCAGGCTGGTTAATTTCGTAGTTTCAATTGTGGCTTTGAGGAGTTTATTTTACATGAGACTTTAATACTCATTAGAGCTGGGGATTTAGCTCAAGTGGTACTGCGCCTACCTTGGAAACACAAGGGCCCAAATTTGATCCCTGATACTAGAAAAAAAATAAAGAATTTAATACCCATGAATGAATGTGAGTTTAAAAATAGTATTTTAGGGCTGGAGATTTAGCTCAGTGGTTCCAGCGCCTACCTTGCAAGTGCAGGGTCCTGAGTTCAATCCCGGTAACTACATAAAATGCTGGGTGTGGTGACTCACGCCCACTAGCAATCAATACCACATACCACAGTGCCGGGCGTGGTGACTCACGCCTGTAATCCCAGCACTCGGGAGGCAGAGACAGGAGGATTGCTGAGTTCGAGGCTTGCCTGGGCTACATAGTGAGCTCAGAGCCAGCCTGAACTACAAAGCGAGACCCTGTCTCAAAAAAAAAAAAAAAAAGAGTATTTTACACTTATTGAAAGGAACTTGACAATAAATCTATTAGAAGGGATAAACACATCATGCAAGCCCTCAGACATTGTATGTTTTTATTCTCCCAGACATTTTAGATGCATGTATTTGTGTTAGGTATACTTTTATGCAGAACTTCTTTATATCTCTTGCATTGTTCCGTAGCTTATTTTCCTCCTTAGATTAAGACTTTCCACTTCACTCACTGTAACGCGCAGAATAGTAGTTTATTTTATAATAGTTTTTTAACGTATTTTTTAATTCTAAAACACTTGGTGGTTTCCAATTTTAAAGGCAGATCCATGGCGAACCTGGAAATACCCTGAAGACAGGTCTCAGGAGTTGAAGGGTTCAAAATTGACCATTTTACAGCTTTTGTACAGATTGCCAGTTTGTCCTCGTGGAAGAGTGAATCAGTTTCAACTACCATCCCCTTTTCTTCTGCGTCTTAATCAACACTGGATCTTTGCAAATCTCTGCCTATCTACAAGGTAAAGAAAATTATTAGCCATCATGTGATTCTTTGGACTCTGGCCACTTGGCTGATCCCACGGTTTTAGACTGTTACTTTCCTGAAAACTTGTAGTTGTATCCCATTACACACCAGCATGTGGACAGTGACCCAGAGCACACACAGTGGGCAAGATGTTGGTGACTTCAGACTTTGACTGTAGAGAATAACCAAGGGAATTTTGAAACTTTAGAACTTCTTCACATTTACTTTCACGCAGTGCTTGGTGACCATTTCCCTTCACAGCAAAGTTGATTCTTGTATCGTGTTCCCATCCCATGTAACCATTTAATTTCTGAATCTATATACCCCATGTAAATTTAGTGTTCTGGGACATGTTGTGAGCCTCCCCGCCCCAGAATGATTGATGTTAAATGTGAACATTTTCAGGATTTAGTTCAGTTCTACTAGAGGAACTGTGGGGCTTGAGCCATATTTCACACATGTGAACTCTAAGCTGTAGCAAGGGAAAGCAGTCTGTATAAAGTCACAGGTGTATACGGAGCCCCAGGAAAATGTGTTTTGTGGATCTATCAGCTTGTCTTTCTCTCTTGAGGCTGAGCATATAATCTTGCAAAGGGCACAACCAGTTTGACCCTTCCCCTCCCGCCATGCAAATATGCCCCGGTGTGGACCATCTTTGGGTCAAAGCAGATTAACAAGATGACCCCCCCCCCCCGTGAAGGAGGAAATGAAACTAGAGAATGGCATGTGCAGGACACCCTTGTGGAAATCATTCTTTATCTTACACTACCGTATTTTAAATATCTTTCTCATTCCAGAGTTCTCTTCCCCCACCACTAGTTTAAGAAATGAATTTTTGCATGTACCTAATTCTTAGAAGGCAGAGATTAAATTTTCTCAATATTTCCCTTTAAATATTCTCCCTCTGCTCTTTTGTGCATTTACAAATTAAATCTCTGAGGGTCCTGACCCACCGCCCACAGGAGATAATTTGTTTGAAATTACTCAAATTGATCCCAGCTGTCCTCTTGTGAATGTGGTTTTGATCTACAGTATGTTCCTTAAAAGAGCTTTCTCTTGGTGGGAGATTAATCATGCATATGAGTTTTGAGCATACATCCTTATATGGCTGAGCAGTGTTGTTCTCTTCCCGTCCAGTGGGTATGTTGATGAAACGGGGGCATGCTCAGTGTCACAGGCTGGATTCTCCAGGATGCAGACTAGGACTGTGTCAGGCAGGGTACTTAACTAGAGCATGCATTTGGATAGGAAGAGGCCAGGTGGGTGGACAGGACACCATGAAGGAGCAACTGCAGCCTCAGAAAACACCCGAGCAGCCACCACAGTCAGGCTGGAAGGACTGGGTCTCACTGTCTCAGCCTCAGAGATAGCTACCACCTGGTGCTGTGGGCTGAATGGTTGTGTCTCCTCAAAATTCAGACACTGAAACTCTGCTTTCTCCAGGGGATAATATTTGGACATAGGGGCTTTGGAAGGAGGTTAGGCCATGATGACAGACCTTCATGATGAGTTAAGCGCCCTTAGAGAAAGACAGGAGAGATCTTGCTCTTCTTGCTCTTCTTTCTCTGCCATGGGAGGTTGAGACAATTGTCTACAAACCAGAAAATGGGCTATCACCAGTCTTCTACCACCTTCCTCTTAGATTTCTCAGTCTTTAGAACTGTGAGAAGTAAGCGTGTGTTGCTTAAGCTGCCCATCTATGGTCTTCATGCCAGCAGCTCAATAAATTCATGGGTTGCTCTGAACTAAGACAATGTAGGAAAGGTTGTGAGGTTGGTGGAGGAACTTTCCCAGTAGGGGCAGCAGATTCTTCCTCCAAGGTGATCTCAGTGACACATCCCACCATTCCCTTCTTGTGACCTGCACAAAGGAAGAGAGGACGGTGAACCTTGCTATAAAAAGAATGGCTTTTATCTCAGTGGTCCAACTTCAAGAGCTGACATTTGTTGCACAGGGGCAGGACACACCCTTAGTGTGTGTAAATGCAAAACAGACAAAAGAAATGGCATGAGCTGTAGCTTTTAACTCTGAACCTGGTCTCCAAGATTGATGAGTCTGCAGGGTAAGTGCTTCCTTGGAGCCAGTAACATTTAAACCCTTTGTCCATGCAGGTCGACTCCCAGCTGTTGTCTTCCCACTGTGGGCATGGACATGGCACTCTCCACGTGGCATCTGGGCCTGAGACTGAAAGGTGCAGCAGGTACCAAGTGGCTCCCACACAGCGATCAGTCAGGCCTGGTGCTCTAAGTATGACTTGACATGTAGCCAGTGCTTCTGGCAGGGGCCATCTCCACTGAGAAGGATCACCTCTTTCCAGCGGGGCTCTTTAACCACATAAACTCTCTTAATTTACCTAAAACCACTACATTTGCTATATGAACATTTCCCTGTTCAGAAACCCTTACAGAAAGAGTATGGGGTCCCCTTCCCTTTTGCAGATGTTTATCTCCCCATTTTCTATCACCTGTCTTTTGTGTTCTTCTTTCTTTAAATTTTGGGACCCTCCTAGATGAGAAACCATCCAATATTTATTTCTCAGAACACAATGGTCCCAAGGCACATCCACTTTCCTGTAAATGACTCGTTTATTCTTTTCTTATGCCAGAGTATATACTGCACACCTAACTATTAAAAAATAAGAACTGAAATGTGTAGAAACATTCACCCAGGTGTTGTGTTTTTGTTTTGTTTTGTTTTTTTTTGAGACAGGGTCTCGCTTTGTAGTTCAGGCTGGCTCTGAGCTCACTATGTAGCCCAGGCAAGCCTCGAACTCAGCAATCCTCCTGCCTCTGCCTCCCAAGTACAGGGATTACAGGCGTGAGCCACCATGCCTGGCACTGTGATATGTGGTATTGATTGCTGGTGGGCGAGTCACCATGCCCAGCATTGTATGTGGTTACCGGGGATGGAACTCAGGACCTTGTGCTTATGAGGCAGGCACCGTAACCACTGAGCTAAATCTCCAGCCCAGCACCCAGGTTTTATTAGAGAGAAGAATGCAGTGGCCCAGACAGCTTCTGGTCCCTTAGTACATTCCCATTAGGGACTGTGCCAGTCACCCACCAGCCACATTTGTGTTCTGTGCCCCCTGGAGTGGCTTTCCTCTTAGGATAGACATGTCATTCAGTCCAGGGGGGAGGGTCACAGATCTGCTGGAAGAGGTGAAGTCATCTTCAAAATTGATACCATGATTGGTGGAATTTATTCATATGAAAGTTTTGAGAAGATAACAGCAGCAGAGGTGGAGACCGGGGCAGGGTGGGTGGAGAGACAAAGAAACATTTCAGGGAGCTGGTGTGTTTAAGAGCTAAGGTATTGAAAAGAGCAGGAAAGATAAGATAGGCCCCTGTCACAAAAGATTTTGAAGGAATAATAGGATTTTGCTGGGAGAGCCAGGGGAAAGAAGCCATTGAAACTGGTTTGGTCCTAAAAGGCCATGTGCCGATAGAGAATGCATGGAGAAATGCAAGATGGTGGTAGGTTTCCCTTAGAGGACTAAGATAACAAGATAGGAGATTCTTTTTCTTCTGCTGCTGCTGCTGCTGCTGCCATCAACTGGCCAGAGTTGAAGTGTATTAGTAGAAAGAGCTTTGAGATATTTCTGAAGTACTTTTATAGTTTCCTTTGATAGTTGAAATATTCTGTAGATACACTCTGTATGTGTGTGTCCGCATTTAACCCAGAGCCTTTGTAATGCGTTACATCCCTGTTCTTTTGCTCGTTTGTTTGTTGCCGTTGTCATTTTGAGGTAATGTCTTGCTAAGTTGTTCAGGCTGACCTCAAACTTGCAGTCCTCAAACTTGCAGTCCTCCTGCCTCAGCCTCCTAGAGTGCTGGAAGATGCTCACACCTATATTTTTTGGAACGACATAGTCGAGTTTCAGAAAAGCTCAATGATTTGTCTAGAGCTAGTGAGGGAGCTTGAGCCCCGTGGGTCACGCTGTCCCTTTTCCCTCCTTTCCAGGGTTAAAAAGTGAGGAGGCAGGGATCAAAACACCTCCAAATTGTTCTTGCTCTTCACTAAACCATCATCTAATGTAAGTAAAGTACAAGTGAGACAAACAGAGTTGAGCTTCGCGTCTAGGGTGGTGAATACAGTGCTCTCCCCTTATTTATGGTTTCATTTTCCCCTGTTTTGGTTAATCAAGGTTGACCACAGTCTGGAAATATTCCATGAAAAATCCCATATTGTGAGACAGAAATTCAGTCACATGAGTTTGTTATTGTATATGGTTATAATCATTCCCTTTTGTTATTACTCAGTGATTAATCTCATTTGTATGTAAGCATAGGAGGAGGTATATGTAGAACTCAGTGTAACCCAAAGTTCCAAGCATCTGTTTCAGTGGTGCAGCTCACAGGAAGTGGGGGAGCCAGACCTGAGTCCTGGTGCTGGAACCCTCCATCCTCAGCCCTGTCACTCTGATCTCCACAGGGGGCAGAGCCAACAAGAACAGGGCCCAGACACCTTCTGCTACTGACTTCTGCTTTAGACCCAAACCCCAGTGAGTTTGATCAGCAGAACCTTCAAGGGTCCTTTGTCTATACCAGCTGGACCTAAGAGGCTTCCTTCCTTCACCAACTTTTAATAATTTCACAGTTAATCAATGTGAAATTCACACAACCGTTTTAAAGTGAACTACCCAGAAGTAGCACTCGGTATATTGGAGAGTCATGCAGTTACTCCTGATACATTTCCAGCACTCCAAGGTAAAACTCATCTACTATGTGTGTCTTAACTATGTGTGTCTTAAGCAGTTTCCCTCCATCTCTTCCTACCTTGCAGCCCCAGGCAACTACCACTCTGTGTCTTATTTCTATGGATTTATCTTTTCTGGACATTTTGTATAAGTAGAAACCACATGATATATAAGCTTTTTATTGGTCTTTTTTTTTTTTTTTGAGACTGGGTCTCACTTTGTAATTCAGGCTGACCTGGAGCTTGCTATGTAGCCCAGGAAAGCCTCAAACTCAGCAGTCCTCCTGCCTCTGTCTCCCAAGTGTTGGGATTTACAGGCATTAGCCACTATATCTGGCTATATAAGCTTTTTGAGTCTGGCTTTTTTTCATTTAGTGTGATGTATTATAGGGTCATCCATATCAGAGCAGTTCTTCATTCCTCTTACTGGATATGCTAATATTTGTTTATTCATCCATTCAGGAACACTGGGTGGTTTTCATTTGGCAACTATTGTGACTAATGTGATTAGTGAGCACTTGAGTTTGTGAACGTTTGAAACCCTTGTTTTCATTTCTTTTGGGTACATACCAAGGAGCAGAATGGCATGGTCTTGTGCTAATCTTATGTGAAACTTCCTAAGGAGCCACCAAGCTGTTTTTGACAGTGGATGAAACAGTACACATTCCCATTAGCAGTAAACAAATGCTCCAGTTTCTCCACATCTTGACCAACACTCATTATATTTTTTATACTCTGGTCATCTTGTGGGCTTAAGAGATAAGCCGATTCTTTTATTTGCCCATTCCTAATTTTGACTTCAGGAAAGATCCCCTTTAGGTAGAAGGAAAACCCAGCCTATATTGTTTTGCTAGTTATTTCGGGGAGAAAACATCTCCCAAGGAGATAGATTCTAGAAAAGGTCCCTGAAGAGGACTTCTGAAACTCACAGCTGTAATTCTTGGTCTAGCTTCAAGACCTCCCCACACTAGTATTATGGGTTGATGAATTCTTTCTGAGGAGCTCACTGTACCATAATCCCTCTCCATAAAGGTGGGGTCGGGTTGTCAAAGTATTGAAGAGGGTTTATAAAAAGGAAGCCCAAAATTCCCAGATTGACAATAAAGTCTTAATCATTCATTTATTTAGTAAATATTCATACACCTCTTTAACATGCCAAGAATGCTTCTGAGGGCTCATGAAACATCTGTGGATCAAAGACATGAACTTTTGCGGAAGGAAATCAACCTAGAGCAGTAAAAATTACATGAATTATATATAGTAGTAGTTAGAAGATGGGAGATGCTATAGAAACAATAAGAAGTAGAGCAGGAGAAGAATGTTCCAGAGTATTGCATGGGGCATGGTTAGTAGTTCTAAGTAGTAAAGAGAGGCACTATTGTGTGTGTGTGTGTGTGTGTGTGTGTGTGTGTATGTGTGTGGTACCAGGAATTGAACTCTGGCCCATGTGCTTCCAAGGTAGGTGTGGTACCCCTTGATTTAAATCCCTGGCCCAAGAGGTACATTCTTTTTTCTTTTTAAAAACTTTTTAAAAAATTGGTACATTTTTTCTTTATTGGTACATTTTATATACAGCTCACAATCACACTCAACATTGGGGAATTTGTACCAGTATATCACAGAAGTTAATTCCAATAGGTACATTTTTTGAGAAGAGACTCTCATAGTATCATCTCATTGATCAGGACTCAAATTCTCAAGGATCCCTAAGCCATTGCTCGATTTGCCAAGATTCTTTTCCTTTCTTCTCTTCTAGAAGGTTCCGGGCTTATTTGTTGCTCAGAAAGTTTGTAATTCTTGGCTTCTGCCTGTGAGTCCTAAGGGCAGCAACCAAAAAGTCTTGAATTGGACAGATTCTTTTTTGTCTCATAAGATGACTCTGGAATTCAATCTTACCTACATTCAATTTTACCTTTTACAGTTTTGTGAAGTCTGAAATGAAATCACATGAAATGAACAGTTGTATGCAATGAACATGACTGCATTTATGCTGCTAGTGGTCTCAGCCATGTATGACCTGATACAGTTTACATGTGATGTCTGTTCACCTGGCATCAATACTGTCCAGTGTGTCAAAAGATTGCTTTCAAAAATAAAAGTGGCTCCTGGCTTTTAAGCTTTCAGGGCTAGGTACAGCATTTACATTACACTTAGACTGAGTTTTAGTAGGTGCATGGTCCCTGCCTGGTTTTTCCCTTTGGATTTAAAGGTATGTGGTTAAACACAGTGGAAATGGGCCCTTTCTTTAAATATCCAGCTACTGCAAAGGAGAGTTCAAGATGGTCTCAGGAATACTTTTCCAAAATGTAATGGGGTTTGCTCTTTTTCACATCGGTTATTTTAAGCAGTCATTAAACAGTTGTTAGCCAGTTTAACAAGTTTACATAAAACTGCATATTTTGAGATTTTTAAATGGCACAGAAGATGTTCCAATGTAAACAGGGGAGTCTAGGTTCAGTGCTTCAAACGGAAGCGCCCAGTTCTGTACCTCATTCCATTGCGGCAAAGCTCACAAGTACAAGTTACAAACATCAGTTACTCACCCGACCTATGAAAGGGGTTCCAAGGAAGTTCCTCTCTACAGGTTACCTAGTGGGCCAAAAAGGTCAGAGCTGGGTCCAAGTTCAGTTTAGGATTAGCTAGCTGGACTTTATCCTGCAAGAACAGAAGATGCCTAAACCTTCGGTCAGTTTCATAAAAGTGTAACTTATGAGATGCTGGCTCCTGGCCAGGCAGATGAACACACAGCAGTGTCATGTAGGGAGACACAGCACAGAGCCTATTCAGACTGCCAGTGCCTGTCGGCCCGGGGTTCTCTCTCTATGACACCTGCCTTTGGTGATGAGGTCCGGAGCCCACCTCAAGATGGCAGATCACTCTGCGGCTGCGCAATTTCTCTCTGAGTGGCTGTTAAGGAAGAAAACAGTCCACTTTCTTGCCACTTTCTGTGTGATATCTGTGAATTTGCATTTGCCATCAGCATCCATTCTTGGGTACATGGAGTCCTATTCTTTGGTTCACTAATAAAATGCCTTTGTGTTTTGGGGAATAATGTTTGCCTCTGGACTTCTGTGATACCTTTTTAAAACTTTCTGATTTTAGGCAATAGGAACAATAGCAAAGGTTAATGTACTAGAGTGGTTATAATGTTTTTTTTTTTTTTGAGACAGGGTCTCGCTTTGCAGTTCAGGCTGGCCCTGAGCTCACTATGTAGCCCAGGCAAGCCTCGAACTCAGCAATCCTCCTGTCTCTGCCTCCTGAGTGCTGGGATTATAGGCGTGAGCCACCACCCCCGGCTAGAGTGGTTATAATGTTCCAGGTTCCATTCCATGTGTGACTGACTCTCAGGATAACCCTATGAAAAGAAAGCTACTGTTGTTACAAGCATTCCTCTTTTATGGACACAACAGTGAGAGATGAAGTAATTTGCTGAGAGACGAATAGTAAACTATAACATGGGGGCCCTGGATGTAACTTTAGAATTTATTTTAACTCTATATGAGGCCATTAAATACCACACCAGCAGCAACAGCAGTGGCCATATTTATAGGAGTGTGACTCACAATGATTAAGTTTTGCAAGCACCTATTAGCTCATCAACACATAAATTGCTAAACAAAATGTATATAATGGAATATTACCCAGCCATAAAGAAGGATAAGCTCGAGTCATTTATATAAAGTAGATACACCTCAAGATCATAACGCTAGGTAAAATAAATCCAGGAAAGTATAAATATACATTTTTTAACATGAGAAAACCAAGAGGTAACTAATATGAAGAGCAAAATAAATGATAGATGATGGAAGATGGCCTTTATACAGATGGAGGCAGAAGGGAAGAAAGAAGGGGGAAAGGAAGAGATCAGAATGCAATATGTATGTGTAGCAGCTCCATGACAAATGCCTTGTATGTCATAGACTTATAAAATGGGGAGTTGTCAACATTTGTAGACCACCTCCAATGTGTCAGTATACTTCTTAGAAACTTCCAGGTATGAACCCAGGTATTAGGGTCTCTGCTTTATGAAGAGCCTGAGACAGAGGGAAATAAAGTCACATGTTTTGTGTTCAAATAAGCTCATAAATGTCAGGAATTAAATTTGAATTTAGCAAAAAAACAGGTGTGCTCCCTCTGGCACTCACTTACCAAAGTAAGAGTTCAGCATTTCTAAATTATGTCACCCTACTGGTGCCTAAAACTCCTCTTCCTCACCCCTTTTGCCTCAGGGGTCTTCATTATGGGTGAAATGTCTTTTGTATATTTCTCCCTCTGTCCCAAGGTTAATGTAAGGAGGCCTTCAGACAGTGGTTTTCCAGGCAACTAGACTGAAACAACCAATTCATTTCTCTTTCTGATTTTTCCAGAAGAAAAACCCAGCTGTACCACTCATCACATGTCCGCTCTCTGGATTCTACACTGTACTGAATTTCCCCCACTCTTCTTGCATTTAGGATGCTCCATTGGCCTCACCCCTGCCCCTTCCCACCTCCCTCTCCCCTTCTCCCTCCTCCCCTTCTCTCCCCTTCTCTCCCCGTCTTTCTCCTCTTTTGCACTTTGGTTCCCCCAGGAGTCCATTTTGTCTTTAGCTGCCTAGTTCTTGCTTCCCTAGGAGGAGGGTGTCTTGGTCAACTGTTTTTGCACACAGTTTTCTTTAATGGCAGGACTGTCATGCGAGTCTCTTGTTCTCTTGGCTCCAGCCTTGGCCTGGCACATAGAGAACACTCTGAAAATGTTTACTGAATGTACAAATCCCTTCCTTCCCATTCCCTTCCTCCCTCTCACTGCTAATTTATTCCAGACACTCACTCTTCCTTCATGCCCAAGGTGTATCAACTAGAAAGCTCTCGCCTGGAAGGAATAGAGAAGGTGACTCAACCTGGCTGAAGCAAAAGGAATTTTATTGGCTGACAGAACTGCAGGTCCAGAGATAAAGCAGATGTCAAGATGGTCTTGTGCCAAGCGCTCCAGTCTGTTTCTCTGCGGTTCCGCCGCCTCTGTCCTCTTTCAGCCAAAGCGAGTTCAAATCCTCCAATCCAGCTACAGTGATACTTTTCCTGGAAGTGTGTCTTAAGAGTACTCTTTTCCTGGAAGCTTCCGGGAAATGCCTCTTTGTGTTTCCCTGGTATAGTGGCTCACCTGGCTGCCCGAGCCAATCCTTGAAGCCAGAGGGAGGACATGTGAGTAGTGCACCTGGATTTATTGTGGACCAGGTGAGTGACAAGCAGAGGGGACATCTTTAAGACAGAAATGCAGTCAGGTGACCTCTCCTGGAGATACCCCCTAACAAAGGATGGGTAGAAGCCTGAATAAAGTCAGGGTACTGTTGGGAAAGAGGGTAAACTTGGATGATAAAGTCATCAGTGTTCACTGCTCAGGGCTCCGTGAAGCTTCTTCTTGGTCCCGACCTGCGGACACAATGTCCTCTAGCCCTGTTCTTACTTGTCTCCAGATTAGCATCTCTGAGACACAATGTAACAAAGTATTGATGAAAAATGTTAAGTGGTTCTGCTTTTTACTGGGAAATACTGACCTTGCTTGCAGAGGCTTCTTCTACTGTTTTGGAAAGTAGCAGTCAAATATTGACTGGGAATCTACTACGAACTTGACACGGTTCAAGGCTCTGGTAATTGCAGTGATGAATAACTAAAACTTCCTTCAGGGAGCTTACATTGTAACAGATGATATGCAAATTGATACTGAGCAAAATGTTGGGTAGTGCCAACTCCCAGGGAGAAGAACAAAGGATGTGAGGATGGCTGGCTGATAGGAAGATAGAGTGATCAGAGAAGGCTTCTGAGCAAAGCCAAATGGGCATCTCTGGGGTGACATGGGGCAGAGTGACCTCAAGGTTCAGAAGGCCAAAGGGGACATCTAGCTCAGCATGTTTCAAGCAAGAAATAGACTACATGATGGAACAAAACAATCTGAGATGGGATTGTCCTGAGTAGAGCCAGGGTTTGGATAATGTTGGATCTCATAGGCTACCCCAGAGAGTTAATTTCATAGTAAGTGAGGTAAAAACCTTTTCAAGGAATTTGACTGGGTGATCACCTGACTTGATTGACTTTGAGGTATTGGGGGAGTAGAATTTGGGCCATTATGCTTCCAAGGTAGGCACTGTACCCCCTTGAGCTAAATCCCTGGCCCTTGATTGACATCTTAAGAGTGTCACTTTGTGTCCTATGTGAAGTGACTTCTGGGGAGCAAGACAAGAAAGAGGAAGATCAGAGAGGATGGCGTTGTAATAGCATAGGTGAATGTAATGGTGGATTTGTCCAGAATTTCACTGGAAGAGCTGGGGAGAAGTGATTGGAACCTATGTATATTGGCAGATGGTTGCAGTAGGGTTTGCTGATGACTTGGATGTGAGAATCACTGTAAACAAAGATTAATAAAAAAGAATGAAATGAGATTACAGTAGCTTTTCAGATAGAGTATTTTAGTTTGTGCCTTAAAAAACCAAGAAGTTACTATTGAATAGGAATATTTAAAACTATTGTTAATAAAAAGTACTAAACATGCTCAGATTGTTGAAAATACCAAGGAAGGAAGTAAAGGCTGGGGTGTAGCTCAGTGGTACAGCCCTGGCCTACCATGATCAGTGTTCTCAATTCTATCCTGAGAACTGCAAATAAAATAAATACTAAATAAATGACAAAAATAATAAAAATCGAAGGTCATAAATAGTGGCTCATTTGCATTTGTGACATTAAGTTTGCTTTTCCAGTATCTCTATAACTTAAACATCTTCTTAGACATTGGTTTGTGCTTTTAAATTTTTGCTGTGTTTAACATCTTCTTTGTGGAAGTTATAAATAATTTGAGGATGTTTTGATTATAGACACAATGATGACTTTAAAATTCATTCTAATTGTAACAGTCTTTGATGTATCTTATGACTTGCCTGGGAGTTGATTATCTCTTTTCCATTGGCAAAATGAAGGGAAATTTTCCTTAAAATAGTATGTAAGTATGGGCATAAATACTTTCAAATAAATGAAACTTAAAATTCTTAGCACAATGATGATTTTTATAACTTTCAGGACTGTTTTCAGTAGTAATTGATCATTAACGTATCTATTTAGGTTAATTGGTCTACTTATTTTTCCTAATAAAATTATGCTTGCCAAACTAAAGGATGTGTTCTTCTTATACTTTTTTTTCTAAAAATTTCAGAACTCCATCAAATTTTCACAATAATTTAATCCTTGTAAATTGGCACTTATTTGTCATTTCTAGCTAGTAAGCAGGGCCAATTTAAGAGATGGTAAAGTAAATAATTATGGGGAAGCTGGTAAAAATAAAAGTTGATTGGAAGCTCCAATAAGGTGAGTTTTGGTCAGGGATTTAGCTCAGGTCCTGGGTTAGATTCCCAGTACCAGAAGAAAAAAAATTAAAATGAAGACAGGTGAAGTTGGGAGATAATAGCGTTGCCCAGTTAAGTCTGTCTTGCTTAGGTGGGATCAAATAGAAGCTGCAAAAACATCATTTTGTATGACTTAGAATCAATATATTTAATTTCTAGTGTCATTTGCTATTGTGATTGTACACATAGAACCGTTTTCTCTGAGTGGCAGCTTCTCCATCTTCCCAATGAGCCACAAACAGGGATTATGGGCTTGGAGACAGAGACTCTGCTGCTTGCTTTGTCTCTTAACACCTTCAAACCTTTGTTTCTTCATTTCTAAGGAAAGGCCAGTAATACGTACCCCATATGTACTTATGAAAATAGTTGAGAGAATATAGGTGAAGGATTTAGCACAGTGTTCGGAAGGGAGTAATTGCTCATACATGGCAGGCAAACAGAATGAATCGAGAAGGGTGTAGCAGAGACCACAGCTCCAGAATCCCTCTGCACTTCTATTTTGGGATGTTTATCCCTTCTGTGTTTTGCCAGTGTGGAGACTTCCATCTGGAATGTTGTAGCTTCTAGAAACAGCAAGTTCTTTGACCTTGCTGCCTTTGTTACAAGAGGCATGTGCTTTGTCATCGGTGATATTTTTACATTAAAATTCCCTTTCTTGAAGTGCACTACCACACGGTATAATTGAGTCTCCATTATCCCCATTAGTAAACAGGCTGGATTTTTCATCACTGGGAAAACTCTCTCATCCCTGGACCTTCCCTTGATCAGCGCGGGGAGACTCTACCACTCCCCCCGTGGAAGATGGCGGATGTGGAGCTCCAGCATCGGTTTTGCCTTATGCCAGTGACTGCCTGGGTGTCACCCAGACCCAGTTCTCGGGGAGAAACTGGTTCCTTCTGTGTTGCTGTCAACCCGGGGGAAGTAGACACGGTGGGGCGGATGGTCACGAGATAGAAATCGTGGCAGGGTGGTATTGCAGAGGTCTTAAAGAGATGCCAGGCTGGGGCCAGAAGCCCGGCCTCTGAAACCCAGCACACTGATGTGGACGGTGTGAAGTCGACACTCTGGCCAAAAAAGGATTTTGTATCTTGGATGATAAATAGCCATTTTCCCTTGTTTGATGTTTATGGCTTTCTCTTTTCCTGTGTGTGTCGTTTTGAGTAACCCATCATACAAAAAAGCATTCCTTATAAAGGCACTAGTTTTGTGAAGATTAAAATGTTTTATATTTCTCTATGTTACTTTAAAGATGAGCTTTAACAAAGGGAAGGTATAAATAATCACACATGCATCACACATGAATATGTGCATGGATTAACGCAAAGAGACGTTTAAGTTGCAGGTAGATTGTTGATTATTTTAGCAGAGATTGTAGGAGAAACCCAATTACGTATGTGGTAATGAAGGAGCAAATAATTGTTGCAATTTCATTGCTTTACTTTTTTCTAGTGACAGCTATTATGAAAAGCAAGTTGTTGGATTTTTTTTTTCAAAAAGAAACCACTAAAGAAAGAGCTATAGTTTTATAATAGCATTTTATAGAATCTGTCTTTTGAAATATAATAAAATTTTTCACAGTCCTTGTTCCTCTGCTTATGCCAATTAGCCCTTGTGTTTGTGCCTATTCATGTGTGCACGGACATTTCAGTAGGAGAATAGAGTCATTTTTGTAAAGGTTAGGTTTATAAGCTTCAATAAAAACAAACTCATTCAAATAAAAAAAGCAATCAGATTGTGAAACGGCAAACAAAAGGAGAAGTCTATCCGTACAGGAGGAACAATATTAAATGCTAACATTATGTTTCAATAGACAAAGAGACCCAGTGCAGACTTGTGCTCGTTTTGCTCCTGGTGCTGTGTCTTGGCTTACAGATGGGCCCCGCGATAGTTGCTATAGAAACCAACCCTTTTTCATCAATCTATCT
>PVIC010022199.1:0-27881 GCA_004025085.1 Thryonomys swinderianus | reverse complement strand
AGGGGCCAGGCTGGAGCCTGTGGGCAGGGGCCCTGGGACCCATCCTGTGCTCAGACTTTAGGTCGCTTATTGGTCATTTTCCCATTGGTGGGACAGGACACCTGACACTTGTGAAAGGCAAAGAGGTTGATTTTGGCTCAGCTGTAAAGGATTCCTTGGAAGCACTGGCTCTGCGGCAGAGGCTCCTAGTTGGACACCAGTGTCCTTTCGTGACATTGTGGAAGCAGACTGAGAGCAGGAGCCCCAGAGCGAGAGATCTTGTTTCCAAAGTGCCCAGGGCAGGCTCCTCCAACCTGCCCCTACCTCCATTGGTACCTTCTGCTCTGAGCTCATCAGTGGACTGATTGGATGGTGAGTGCACTGCCCGTGACCCAGTCACTTTGGAGAGCTGCACCTCTGCACTCCGAGTCTGAGGGACATTTTAATCCAGACCACAGCACCATGCGGAAGGATCCCTAAACCTCTGTCACTGTAGATTCCGATTTCATCACTCCGGTGTTTCTGCTGGCTGTGTTTCTGCATTTCTTAGGAAACTAAGTCAATGTCAGTGGGGCCGGCAAAGGGCCATGCTTCCGGCCTCCTGGGGGGTCTCCTCCATGGGTCTCAGGCTTTTTCTGAGCAGGTCAGGGATGGCAGTTTGCAGAGGATTTCCTAGGAGCCACTGTTAATTCTGAATGATGCCCTTGTGTGTCCCACATGGCTTCGGAGACACATGCTGCAGCTCTGCCTCTGACGAAAACGTGAGAACATGTTGATCCTCTGTCTTTAGGAGTAGGATGGGGCCAGGGCCCAGGAGTCAGTGCAGAGTCTTAAATAATGAACTCAGCTCCTTTTGTTTGGCTATAGTTTCAGGGTCCATCCCAGTGTGGCTGGAATTTGGAAGAGAGCTCCAGAGGGCTGGCCTGGAGACTCGGAGAAGAGACTCCCTGAGGCGTGTGGAGCAGGGTGGGAGGCCTGGAGGCCAGAAAGCTGAGCCGTGCAACCAGAGCCACCTCAGCCCCACGCTCCCGGCTCTGGTCACTCACAGGTCAATGTCAAACTGATCAAATCGCATAATCTGCTCACTCTCCTCTTTATGTAAGTCCTATGATTTTAGAGTCCCATTAGCATTGATCAAATCCATAAAAATGTCCCCTTCCCACCCCTTGAGAGGAAGCTTCACAGAGGGAAACTGAGGCACTAGTACATTTCCATGCAGGCTAAGCAGTCTCCTGAGACAAATTCTGGCAGCGCTGGACTTCAGGGACCCAGGGGACAGATGCTGGCAGAGTGCGCAGAGGGCACCCAGCAGACTGTCTTCTGGTTGTTTGGTTTCCTTGAACAGGTTTCCCTGGGACCCTAGGGGCCCGTGTGGCTCTACCTCTGCCTCTTCCAAAGGGACTCAGACATTTCCTGCTCTATTTGACTCTTAACCACCACCAGTCTTGGTGTGGGGTGCCTCGGCCCACATCTCCCTACTCTGCTGCCCACCTCTTCTTTCCCCAAGAACAGGGACAGGACACCTGCCGGGAGGAGGACTGTGCATTGCACCTGCTTCTCAGACTTGCAGTCCTAAGACTGTGCCTCAGCGGACAATGGGAGAATCCAGGGTCTCATTACAGTGATGGAGTTAGGGAATGGCTGCTTCCTTCTAGGCCAATGCGTCACTGAACGAAATGCTCAAGGCCTGATTCCAAAGCAGAGCATTTCATGTGGGGCTATAGGGCCCCTCCCTCCCCAGTCGGGTCTTCCTTTTACCTTCCAGGCCTGGGCTTCCTTCCCCAGGCTCTGTGGCTGGCCAGTCTCCCCACTGCCTACCTGTGCTGGATCCCTTCATGAAGGTACTTTAAAGCTCACGTGTGGCTTTTGAACAGTCCCCCGCATTCATCTGCTTCCAGATTTCCAGCTCGATGAAGGCTCCGGCGAAGAGTTCCAGAGAACAGATGGGAGGCTGTCATTACATGTTACTGATACCCGGAGCTGCTTCAGCACCGTGCATGCCAGAGCGTTCAACCACACTCGTAATTCTTCCTCTGTTCCCCAACCCCAGCCAGGAGCGCAGCCAGTTTTGGCAAAGAGTGAAAGTGTGAGCTTTCTAAGGGCATTTATATAAAACATGCTAGGATTGATGATGAACTGGGGAAAAAAATCTTTTCTTCTTTTATTAGGGGAGAAAATACTATGTTTCTCAAATTCCCTTGTGGGATCTAAAATCAGAAGTCAATAATTTGCAGGCCTAGCTGGAGAGTCACTGTAGCTGGTTAATGCAGGGCCTTCTGGAGACACGTTTCTTTGTCTAATCGCACAGCTTGTAGGCAACTCCAGGACGCAGTCTGTAAGGAATATTCCAGCAACTCCTGCAAGGTCAGGGCACTGTGGGAAGCAGAGCTGGCCAGAAGGACCTTACATTCCAGCTCCTTTGTTTGACAGAGGACCACAAACACTGGCCCCAGGAGAGAAAAGAGTAGCCAACATCAAGGACTGAGTGCAAAACCAGGAACCTGCCTCAGGCCCACTTCAATGCTTTATCAAGAAGGGTGTATAGCAAGAGCTTCTCTTTTCTAGAGGTAAGGAAAGAAGGTGGCTTCTTTGAAAATTTTGTACAAAGACCCAATGTTTCCCTTTAAGCACAAGATGGTTTACTAATCTCAAATTAGAAAGGACACTGGTTATTTTATAAAAATAGAGTACTTTCAGTGAGAAATTCACTTTGTCCCTTTTCAAGAGGCCTAGAGAGAGATAAAAACCAGTTTCCTTTGAGCTTCATCAACCTGGTATTCAGGAATTTTGTCTTAGTTACTTTCTTCATTGCTGAGACACAATACCTGACCCCAATGGCTTAAAGGAGGAGAGGGTTATGTGGGCTCCTGTTCATAGTCCATAGCCCACTGACTCCAGGGAAGGGTAGAGGCATAGGGCCTGGTGGAGAGCTGCTCAGGCTCAGCAGCGGAGAAGCAGAGCAGGGGAGGGAGGAGGTAGGGAGGGGATGCACTCTTGTAGACTGAGGCCCCCAGGACTGCCTCTTCCAGCCAGACCCTAGCACAAACACCAAGTCAGCTGGAAGCCCCCATAATCCAATCACCTACCAAAGGTCATGCCTATGAGCCTGTGAGCTCCTGGGGGATGTCCACATGTGAAGTATAACACCTCTGAACTTCAGTAGAGGAGGAGCTAGAAAAGCTCACTAGAAAGTTGACACAGTAGCTAGATATTTCTTTTCCCATTCTGTGAAAAGTGGGAATACAGGCACAGCTTTGATACAGACTCTTCCTCTGCCTGAGGAAATCTACCTTGTGGCTACGGATATTGAACCCCAGCACCGGTCTGTCCTGGAGACAATGGAGAGGCATTTCCTCCAGGAGCTAACTGTTCTGAGACTGAGGCTCAGCTGTTTGTGTGCTTAGCAGAGCTGTACTCTCTAGACTCTTCCTTTGCTAAGATAAAGTGCCTGGCACCTCACAAATTAAAGGAGGAGAGACTTATTTCTGCTCACATGTTGCAGAGTTTCAGTCCCTAGTCAGCTGGCCTCAAGGCAGGGTGGCATGGCTGAGGGGCATCACAGAGGAAAAACAGTTCATGGTAAATCAGGGTAGGCAGAAGGCAGCAAGCAGCAAGTGACAAGCCACAGCCCTCTGTGCCCTTTATATTCCTATGAGTAGCACTCACACACAGAGTGGGGCACCCTTAATCCTAGTATCATGCATCCTTGATCCAGCCACCTCCAAAAAGCCCCACCTATGCCCACATGAGGCTTTGAGGGGAAATCTAGACACAAGTCATAACAGAAGGGATACTTCTTTCTAAAGCCTAAATGTGGTCTGAACTATACCCACCCACTGTTCTTCTGTGTCCATGTTTGAAGGAGTGCTCAGAGGTGGAGGGCAGGGCCTTTGTGGCACCAGGGAGGAGCTGCAGGTGATTTCATGGAGCACTGGAAAAGGAAGCACCACAGAGAAATCGTTAGAAGAGGATGGTTCAGCCTGAACTGTTCAGTGGCTCGTCCTCCACAGTGCAACAGGAGTATGAACAAAGAAAAGGTTGGGAATGAAGGGTAGCAGGAGACACAGACAGACTGCTGCTGATTCCAGGCTGGGGTAGCCAGGAGTGAATGTGAGAAGTTACCAGGGAAGAATAGCTCGGAATTCATGGTCAGCAATACTCAGGGGATTAAGGAGAGGTTGTAACTGAGCCTGATCAGTGTGGGTTCACAGAGCCACTGGCTAAATAAAGGGACCCTGAAGAAGAAAGTTTTGAGAGGCCTGACCATGGTCTTGCAGTGGAAAAAGGCTTCAGCAGCACAATAGTCAGTGCTTATAGACAGCCTAGAAATGACCCCTAGATGGCCTATAGATATGGCCTGTGGAGAGCCCATAGAAGGCCTATAGACAGCCCATAGGTGGCCTATAGACATGGCCTATAGACAGCTGGCCCTTCCACACACCACAGAGGGAGGAATTCAGTGCCAAGAGGTCTTTAGATGTGTTTTCTGTGGGTTCATCTTTGATTTCTTAACACATTTTTCATACTTGTAAAGTAGCCCTGTGGACACAGGGTGTGCAGACGGATGTGTGGGGACTGAAAGGGCAGTCAGCAGGTAAGAGGCAGCTGCGGCAGAAATGGGAGAAAGGAAAGACGCGTCTCTATGCAGCAGATAGCTTCTTGATAGATTTACATAAATTGATCTTTTGAAGTGTGAAACCTTTCTCCCCATTATTCTTATTTTCTTCTCAAGTCAGTGCATGCATCAGAGTTTGATTTTCTATAACCAGTGGCTTGCCATAAGCCTTTTATCCAAGAATTGCGAAAACTGTAAACAAGTGTGGGCGTGCTCAGGAGGGACAGATGCTTCGCGGTGCACCGTGCTAAGGCACACCATCAACACTCAGCGAGTCTTTCTGCACACTCTCCACCTCTTGTAAACGAGTTTCTGTGAAGGTCTGGGGCTGGACCCTGCAGAAGGGGCCCCTGCCCTAGTGTACAGCAAGCCAGGCTCCCTGACCATGGTGAGCAGTGAGCTCCCTGCCACCAACCTGTCCAAGGCTCTGGGTTCTCTTTTGAGCTTGTCTGTCCAGGCATCACTGCAGGATGAGTGGGGAGAGGCTGCGACACCCCCCTGGAGCAGGGTGACCCCATGTTGTGTCTGCTTCAAGACAATGTCACCCCGAGCTACGGGGCTTCCAGGGCAGTGATTTAACAAATCATATGTTTAAACAATGTGATGACACACTGCTGCTCGAAGGGTCTTGAAGCACATTTTTAAATAATGGGGAAATAACGAACACCTCTCATGAGTATATTTAAATGACACATGCATTAGGAGGCAGGGGGCTCTCGCATTCCTGCATAATGAACATTTATTTTTCCTGTTCATTCATTCTGCTTTCATGGTATCCTTCAAAAGTGATCACTGAGGGAGCAAACCTCTGGGCGCTTTGTAAACAAGAGACAGGCAGCGGGCCTAGCACCAGTCTTTCCGAGAGGCCCTTGGCCCATTGTGGGGAGGGGTATGGTGAGGGCCCCTAGTCCTGCTGCTCCCCAGTGTCCTCCCTCACCTGCCTCCTCGTTTTGCTGCTCTGCCCAAGAGGTGGCAGAGGGAGCTGCTCACGGGCAGTAGCAGCTGGGCCCAAAGTCGCACCCGCATTATGTTTTAGGAAGAATATGACCCGGGGAGATGAGGCACAGGATTGTCGGGCTCTGGTGTAGTGAGGTGGGTTGAGTGAGAGCTGCAGGAAACGACCGTGGGACTAGTTCAGGTTCTCCATGTAGCTCGTAGGGTTATCACATGCCAGTTTACACCTTTGCCTGATTCCCCACTGCTCCCTGACCCAAGGTTGTCCTTTGCCATCACCCAGGGGGCGGGTATCCTGGATAGATGTGTTTTGTTGGTCTCTCTCCTGGAAAGTCCATTCTGTGCATCCCACCTTACCCGAATGTTTTCTGCTCTGCACTACAGTTATCATTCCACCTTATGATGTGCATTGACTGCAATGCTTTTATAGAGCCTTTTTTCTAAAATGAATTAAAAGGTAAATAAAAACTAGATTTTGCAACCATGCTGATCTAAGGATGCACTCAATAGGGGTTGAATCAATTGCTACATATTTGCCAACATTGTATTCACATGTTCTAGTTAAAAAATCTGAAAACATGTTCTGGGTTCCCTGAGCAGAGTCCTGGGCATGATAACCCTGATGGACAAAGCAGCTCTGTGTCTTCCTCTCCATCACATTTCTAAAAGATTGTCTGTTCTAACAAACGGTTTGTTTGCTATAGTGCATGTGTTTGTCTGTCTGCCTCTCCCATTAACCTGACCGTCTCTTAGAAACAGGAACTGTCCCTGTTCAGTTACCACTCAGCTAAGCCCACTCAGCTAAGCCCACTCAGCTAAGCCAGGGGCTGGCCCACATGTTGCCAGAGCACATGTGCACACTATACCAGTGGTGGACAAAGGCAGAGTGGGCGCAGTGCAGAATCAAGGGCAGAGACGCGGCCTTGGGGATGGGGAAGGGGAAGGGGACAAGACAGGAGGCGGGATGGGGTGGAAGTGTTCACAGGTTTGTCTGGCTGCTCTTCCTGCTGTCAGAGGGCCTGAACTGCCCATGGGCAATGACAGACCTGCTGAGATGTCAAAGCAACCAGCAGATGCAGGAAGAAAGGCTAGGCCCTCCCTGGCCTGGGAGGCTTCCATGCCCATGGAGACCACCTTCCATAGCTTGGCAAAACAGACTGGCTTGCGATGGCCATGTGCCCACAGAAAGCAGAGAACCATAAACAACAAAATCAATAAATTTGAGCAGTTTCATAAGTATAGTTTGGGGTCAGTTTGGTCAGAGGGGAGCATTTAATTGCAAAGTTCCTGTGTCTCACTGCCTGAGGCCAGTGGCAGAGGGAGGCTTGGGTGCTGAGGATGTGTGGAGACCCAGGGTGGGTGCAGAGGAAGGTCTGTCAAAGTTGTGGTTAAATGATGGAGGTGAAGGTCGATGCTCTGCATGTGGACATTTCTGCTCTGAGTGGCCTTGACCTGAAGGTGAAGGAGGATCTGCACTGCATATTGGAATTTATCTTGCAAAAGTGAAGAGCCCAATAGGGCACTGTACCAGCAGTGAGGGCAGCACTGAGCAGGCAAGGAGAAAAGCTGAGGCCTCAGCCCCTAGCCTTAAAAGCTTGGGATCCAAGCTAGGTGAGACAGGCATTGTGTGAACCTCTTCTGGCAAGTGACAGAGGGTTGGGTCAGGAGCAGAGCAAGTGGGCAGCAAAGCAGGAAGGTGTGGGCACAGCAGACACCACCTGCCACTGCCACTGCTTAGCTGGCCCCACCCAAGGGGACACTGGATGGTTAGGGTTTCAGGCGGCCCCAAGGCTCCAGCGTTGAGGTCTGCACCATGGGGAGGAGATGTGACCTCAGGAGGAAGTGGTCTGGGGACAGGTCTGTGAAGGAGCTATGGGGAACAAGCCTGTTTGCCGTCCTCCCTTCTTGGCTGCCACAAAGTATCCAACTTTGCTGTCTCATGGTGTGATGCTCCTTCTCCAAGGATTGGAGCAATAGAGTCCTGGGACCATAGGCTAGAAGCTCCAGCCATGAGTCATAGTGAATGTCCTTTCTCCTAAGTTGGTTGTCTCAGGTATTTTATCACAGTGATAGAAAGTCAACCAACAGGGAATCTCTGAAGGACAATTCTCCACCTAAATCTCAGATCTCATCTCATTTCTGAGCCAAAGAACCCCAAGCAATCAATATTTTGGAGTGTGTTTGCTATAACAGGTCTATCATCTAAAATGATCCTGCTGTTCCCCAACTTCTTTGATGTCCCTGTCTCTAGAGTCACTGTTCATCAGCCCCAAGCTACACTCTTCTCTGACCTGCTCTTTCTCATGCTTGGCAGTAACTGTGCTCAGGACTCAGGGTCCCTTCATCCCAGAGTCACTCAGATTGGACCCTGGCTTGTCCTTGCCACACACATTTTACCTCTTTGGCTTTGCTCCGTCTCTCTTTCTACTCTCCTGTTTCTTAGAATCATGTGAACATGCAGGCTGGCCCTGGAATCACATAACCATATGTCCTGCTATAGTAACCTAGTCATATTCCAAAAGAGAACCTTCACTCAAGTGTTTTAGAAAAAGTAGCTCAGAAGGGATTGCTGTGAGTCTTGGCACCAGCCTTCATTAATAGGGTGACACTTGCTGAACTCGCCACTCTGATCCTGATGTTACGATGTGGATAGTCCAAGCACAGCCTGTCTGTGACCCACAGCATGCTCTCCCAGCCACCAAGTCTGCTTGAGTCCCTTCTTAGTGCTGATCCATTCTCAAGCTCAAGGATCTCTCCCCATTGCAGGTAGTTGAGCTGCCCTTCCCATGGTGCTCAAAGTTGCCATTCTCTGTACTTCCATTTGTTTTCTACAAACTTCCATTTGCTCTCAATTTGTTTTCTCTTCTTTGCTGTACCACAAAGAAGGGCCAGCCAGACTTAAGACCCTGTCACCTGCCAAATTCTGAGTGTGAGGCAGCATAGCAGAGTCTTAAGGTCGTGGTGGCTAGAATCCAGGGTGTTCCATCCCACCGGAATTTCAAAGGCTCATCATGAAATTAAATTCAGTGGTTCAGCAGAAGCATTTGTCCATTAGCTCTTGCTACCCAGTGGTCAGGGCTAACCCCCCCCAGGAGCTAATGCTTGGGTTTCCAGATCGTACTGGGCAACATGCCATATGGCAAGTCAGAGAAGTTCTGTGGCTGTAAGTGTGGGATGCCCAGCAAGGCTGAGGCAAAGTGTAGCCAGGCTGCTTCTAAGTCAAGCGATTGCTGGAAGAGTCTAGAGGAAGAGATAGAACCCAGGGCTGTCAGTACACATCTTTGTCTTAGAGACAGATAACTTTCCATGTGCAACAGAGATGCAAGGTAAAGTTATATCAGGACTGTAATAAATGCTCCCTCAATTATACACTTCTCAAACCCTCCCATGTTGCTCATCAATCTGGAATAAAATCAGAAGTCTCTGATCATGGCTTCCAAGTCTCTGTGTGATCTGGACCCAAGCTCTTTTGCAGACTTCCTTTCCTTCACTCTCCCTGACCTCATTCTTGTCTAATTGTGCCCTGCCGGTTGGACTACCACACACTACCTTCTGAGCTTTAAAACTAAAAGCACTCTAGCTTACTTACTCTGAGCTTGTTTTGGCCTCAATGCCTCTGCAGTTTCGGTTGCCTGTGCAGAGCATTCTGTTTCCTCTGATATTTGTGTTGCCCTCCCCTTCCTTCATTCAAAGCTCTGTCCCAATGCTAGCTCCGGAGGTAGAATTTCCTTGATAATGCCATCTAGAACAGCACCCCAGGAAGGCAATTATACTGCTCTTAGCATACCCTGTCTACCACTTATCATTCCTGACCTTACATAGCATGTAACCTATTTGCTTGTGCCTCAAATCTGTGTCAGTTACCTTCTCATTGCTGGGCCAGGATATCTGAGGTGAACTTGCAGGGAGGAAAGGTTTATTTTGGCTCACAGTTTCAGAGGGTTCAGTCCATGGTTATCTGGCTGAGAGGAAACTTGATGGTGGAGGGGCCTGGTGGAGGAAAGCTGCTTGCCTTACAGCAAAAGAAAGAAGAGAGCCGGACATGGTGGCTCACGTCTGTAATCCCAGCACTTGGGAGACAGAGACAGGAGGATTGCTGAGTTGAAGCTTGCCTGGGCTACATAGTGAGCTCAGAGCCAGCCTGAACTACAAAGCGAGACCCTGTCTCAAAAAAAAAAAAAAAAAGAAAAAAGAAAGAAGAGAGAGTGGGGAAGTGCCCAGGAATGTGCCTTCAGAGGCATGTTCCCAGTGACCCCTTTCCTGCAAGTAGGCTCCATCTCCTAACAGCTCACTCAGCTCGGGACCCATCCATGGGGTTAATCCTCCAATGAAACTGGCATCCTCAGAGCCAGTCATTTTCCTAGCACCTCCTAACCCAATCCAGTTGTCACTCAAGTTTGTCACACTATCCATCTGTAGACTACAAAGACACTGCCTATCCTGCTCACTGCTATACTTACAAACACATGTCGTGAGCACTGTGGGGTTCACAGTAAGCTTCCAACAACTATCTGTAACACAAGTGAATTTATGACTGACACAGCCCCATTTGGATGTGGAAAAGAGGACAGATGTCTGTAGTTTCTTGCCCCGCAGGAGCCAGGTCCATGGGCATTTACCTTCCATTCTCTACCTCCAGTGCCAGACTCTACCCTGACAAGCCCTCCTATTCCCCACCCCTGTCCCTGAAGACCTTTCAGCATCTGGAGTTGACTTAAAATGCAGGCAGTGGATAGTAGCCACTTACCATCTTGCTGTGTCATGCACATAAGTTTTCCTTTGGAGATAAGGTTAATTTGGAACATGGTAGCCCTTCATGCTTTTCTGGGAGAAGTGGCTATTTTTCAGTTTGTATTTGAAAATATGTAATAATGTAAGCAGCACCAAATGGTGCTATAGGCATGCTGAGGCTCAGAGATCCCCCCATGTGTACTCTGGCATGTGCTTGCAGGTGCACACACACCTTCTTGGTCTTCTCACACAGCATTTCCACACAGTCTGTGTTGCTGTCAGAGTATAATATATGCAAGTGTTCCATGATATTTTTTCTTGAATATCAAATGTTAAGTGATGTAATGCTGGACTCATGGAATTCTCTGCTTCTTAGAAATTTTATGTAAACTCCTGGTATCTGAGCCAACATGTACCCCAAAGTCAATGTTCTCCTTTGCCTCAGGTGCCAAGCAAGTTCTGGCCCATCCTCTTGGCAATGACCCCAGGACCTACTGAGTCTGAGTCAGAGTATGGAGATGTGTCAGAGAAGTTCGGTCTGCTAACATGCTGGGGATATGTTGTGATTTCTCACACTTCCTTGTGCTCTCTGCCTATCCAGATGTCCACAGAAGGCTCCCTCCCTGTGTGGGCTGAGTGCTGAAGAGGCAGTAGAGGTAGAAGCAATGACAAGGGCACAGTTGACAGTGAAAATGGTGCAGTGGGGAGATGAGTGGGCTTCCTTTGCCATTCAGGCCATGGGAGGGTGACACATCCAAAATGGAAATGCCACACATGTCCTTAGGAATGGCATGTCACCCACTAAAAATATTCAACATTTCTATATCAGCTGGGAATTCTTTGAATGTCAAAATATCGTCCTGCTAGTTATCAACCAGTTTCTCCAGCTCTGAGTTGTCTATTCTTTCCCTCTGGATGTAAACTTCCAAAAATATGGTTTGAAAACTTGACATTGGGTAAGCAATATTAGTTTTAATATGGTTTGTGTTTTCTTTTTCTTTTCCTTTCTACCTCCCTTCTATCCTTCTTTCCTTCCTTCCTCCCTTCTGTCCTTCTTTCCTTTTTCCTATCATCTCTCTATTCTTACAGTGTAAAATGAAATTATAAATCGCATTTATATAAAAACTACAGATATAAAGCAAGTTTTTGTAATATTTCCTCATGCCATTAAAAAGCCTTCAGAAATGTTGTTAAGGTCTGAATAATGTTCCGTCATAAGGACATCCCATAATGTATTTATAAGATTGAGTATTGAGGTTATTTCCAATTTACTTTTCTTATGAAAAGGTCAGTTTTCCTGGGGCCATCTGTGCACACCAAGCCAGGCAGCCGCACACAGCCCTGGAGCTGGCTGTGTGCACAGCTCTGCATAAGTGATCAGAAGGGTGCAAATGGAGAGCAGTCACTGCCTCCGGGGATTTCCATCCGGCTCACAAGAGAGATTGAAATGAAGTCACGACATTTATAAACTAACATATCGCCAAGTGAGAATTACTGTGCAGTGGAGCTGTATTACACAGCCGGCTCGTGGGGAAAGATCAAGAGCAAACTCAGAGGCTGACTCTTGGTCACCTAGGAGGGGTCTGAGGATCATGGTTTACCCGACAAAGACTCGAGTCTAGGCACAAACTGAGGAATATGTCTTTGCTCTAGTAGATGTGCAGAGAAAGGTGTTGTCTTAAACTCACTTTTGCAGGGCAGTTGGAAGCATGGGTGAGCATGGGAATGATACTTAAAAGTTCATGAAAGAAAGTCATGTGCAGTCTTGACAAGCCAGTAAGCTTGGGTGATGGGAGGGGAGCTGTACTGGGACTGGGGAGCTGGGATACTCTATAGGCCCTGAGTTAGGGCCAATGGGATACAAATATTGTCTTTAGAAGATTATCCTGGTAGCAATGCTGGTTGAATTGGAGTCGGCAGACTCTGGAGACAGGGATATCTGTGTGGAAGGTGCTGAATTAAATCAGGCATGAGCTGACAAGGGCTAGATATAGGCTGGCAGCCATGGGACCAGAATGGAAATGGAAGGCAAGAGAAACATTTTAGCAGAAGAGAAAGCTAGATGTGCAAAGGACAGACTAGGTAATGGGAACTGAAAGAAAGAAAACTTAAATTGGTTCCATTGGCATGAGCTGAGGAGACTGGCCCCGGCAGCTGAAGAACATGAAAGGACTCTCATTTCTTCGCCTGGACTTCCTACATCTTTCAGGGTCCAGGGCCTGGAAGGGAGGAGATAGGATGGTTGTGTGAGCCAGTGTGACATGAGGGTCACCAGGGTTCAGAATCCTCAGACACACATTACTGTTCTGTCCTGTTTGTCCACTCTCCCCAGGACTGAAAGTCGGAACTCTGCATTGTTATTGAGTCTGATTGCTCATGATCTTGGTCTTAAACTACTTTGGTCTACTGCATCTGGGACTTGGTTTTGACTTTCCTACATATGGACAATATGTCTGATGCTTTGGAGCCAATGCAGGGCTGAGGTGGGGTGGTATCTCCCCAGGAGGGAGCTCCAACTGGAATCTCCTGATGCCCACCACTGCCACTGTTGATCAGTGTGATGATGAAGATGTTCATTTCAGTGTAACCCTTGAGGGTAATTTTATCTTCAAAGGAACTATTGCTTTATCCACTTCATTGAAAGGAGATAGTGGATCGGAAGTTGTACATGTCATGAGATCACACAGTTGATAAGGATTGGAGTTAGAGTTGAAATAGACAATAACAAAGTGCTATGCTGTTTTTAGAACTACACCACAATGCAACCCGTAAAGTTGACCAAGTATATCCAGAAACCACTGGAGACCTCAAGGGTGCTGTCACTTTACGAGGCCACTGTGGCTAGTTCCTGTCATAGTGGTCTGTGCTATCTCATCCCTCCATCCTAGAAATGAAAGATCTATGAAAACAGTCCAAAGACTTTCCAATCTGCCTGTCCTTTTCTTTGTGTCAGAAGCAGGGATCAGACACTGATCTCTCGATCTAAAAGGCTTAGGATTTTTATTATGGCTTTCCTTTTGTCCCATTGGTAGTTCCAGCTAACTGCTTTAGGAAATCTTGGCTAAATCCTACATTTTCACCATCTACATTCAATGACCAGACTCCTCTCTGATATGCAAAATTGTGATGTTCAAAGCACAATGTCTAGATTCAGAATGGTTTCATGGAATGCCAAAGCAGGAGGTGAGTCCTGAGAGAGGTCCAACTCCAGAAGCTTTCCCTCAGGTCTCCATTATTAATGAAATGTGCGTTGTCATGGAGATAGGAGAGCAAGTGGAACTAGAAGACTTGAAAAAATATTGTAACACTGGGAGTTATAAAACCATTACAACACTGTGCATCTTTGTTAATGACTTGACTATCACACTGCTATCACAGTAAGGTAAGATCTGTCCCAGATGTTATGAGGTCCATATAATAAATAGTCTAGGGCAGTGGTGGTAAGCCTACAGCACGTGTGCCACAGCTGGCTGTTTGTCAGCCTTGAAAGCTCTCAAAGATTCACCATCATTGGGCTAGTGTTTTTTGAGCCAAATGGCTCTCTACTTCCTCCTCACTTGGATCCTGGGAACCACGGGAAAGCCAAGAAATATTGATATCTTATAATGCCAATAGTCAAAACTCTATCTAAATTACCTATAAATCTCCAATAAGATGCACACTGAAAAATCCTAGGTGGCCACTTCTGTGTTGACACACCCTTTGCTTCTGAACTTTTATACAGTATGCTTTCATAGTTCACATATTTTACTTCCCTTCCTAAAGAAGTAAGAAAAATATAAGCATACTATATATGGGAAGGGCTGGGGCTTTAGCTCAGTGATGCTGCTGCCTGCCTTGCAAGTACAAGGTCATGAGTTCAATTCCCACAAAAAAAATAGTAATAATAAATAAATATGGACGGGCACAGCTCATGAGTATCACTGAGTGGCAGTCAGATATCCTGATTCTTATCTTGGTGTAACTGTGGAGAGCAGCTCTCTTGATTCGAGCACATGCCCCGGTGTGGGTGAGAGGGTTATTTTGACAGAGCCGTGGTGGTGATACTGGGCTGCTCCCAGGAAAGCTGGTATGTCAGGAAGAAAGGGCATCAGGGCTGCTCCACTCTGCGTGCCATGTTTGGCCTTTCTTCTTGGCCAAAAGAACTCAAGTAGCTAAAAGATCACTTGATGCTTCCATCTCTGCAGGGCTCCAGGGACTTGGGAAAGCAGGGCCATCTGAAGGACTAAGCACAACATGGTGATGCTTCCAGGGGTGGGTTAGGGTTGGCAAAGTAGAAGGAAAGTCATTGGCAATGTATGGCAGTTAGAACACTCATGAGAGGTGGAGTCCAGTTTGTGTTCAGAATAGTCTGCATACACAGGCAGGACTAGGGTGGAATTAGTGCTGAGGCCTTTGAAAGGAAGGTGAGAATCCATGATTTCTTTCACTACTCAGTGGGGGCGGGGGGCTCGTTAAAGCGTTTAAAAAGAGTTGCATCTTTGGAGGGCAATCACAGGACAAAGTCAAGTCATGGTGGTAGCCAGTTGACAGCTGAAGTTTCCCCTGGCTAGAGGGAAAGTAAGATCAAGAAGTAGAAAGTCAACAGCAAACCCAAGCGAAAAAGGCTGTAGCGCCACATAGAGTACTTGCCTGGCTCAGCCTGATGGTCCAGGGTTCGACCCCCTGCACCACCACAAAACAAAGAAGAGATACACGGAACACTTTGTCTAGTACTTCAGAAACTAACCTCATTGAAAAAGAAGAAAAAAACAAGGAAAGATCAGTTAATCAAAATTAAATAAATGGCAAACTCATGCATATATTAAAAAATCTTTCTTCAAGTAAAATAATTTTATAATATTTTGGAACTTCCAAGTAAGAAAAAAGTACAGGCACACACAATATGCAGTGAGAAGAGATTCATAAAATTTGTGTTATTGGACCAGAGATTTGGCTCAGTTGTTCTGGCGCCTGTCTCGCAAACACAATGGTCCTGAGTTCGAATTCCGGTAACCACATACAATGCTGGGCATGGAGACTCACGCCCACCAGCCATCAATAACACATACCACAGTGCCGGACGTGGTGGCTCATGCCTGTCATCCCAGCACTCGGGAGGCAGAGACAGGAGGATTGCTGAGTTTGAGGCTTGCCTGGGCTACATAGTGAGCTCAGGGCCAGCCTGAACTGCAAAGTGAGACCCTGTCTCAAAAAATAAACAAATAAATAAATAAATAAATAAAAATAAGAAAGGGCTGCAGCTCAGTGTGAAAGCCCTGGGTTCAATCCCCAGTGTCACCGAATAAAAACAAACAAAAAAACACCAATAAATTGGATATCCTCTTCTTCACGAGGCTTTTGAGTTGATCCAGTTTGCAGTGGAGTTAGATGGGGCTTTAGGCTCTAGCCAGGTTTGGGGCCTGAACTGCTGGGGGGCTTGTTCCAAGTCTCCCGCTCTTTTGTTTTCTGTAGCCTCTCTACGTCTCTGTTACAAGAGGACTGCACAGCTCTCCTGACCTGGCTCTCCACAGCTCAGGAAGACCAGAGAATGAGAGTTACTAAGTGGGTTCAGACTGTGGCTCCTGCAGGTTCTGTTACTGGTCGAATCTAATTTTGACCTTTAATGTGCCATTGAAATTTGAGCTGTTTTTCTTACCCATATCTGGGCAGGGTTCTTCTTCTTTTGTCTACAGTGATGAAAGCCATCGTGTATCTCCTCTGTCTCATGCAATTTTCTGAATTTTCGTTCATTAGGTTTCCTGTGTACATTCTGGCTCTTGATTGGGTTAAAATATGATTTTGTAGGGCCGGAGGGTTAGCTCGGTGGTTCCAGCACCTGCCTCGCAAGCGCAAGGTCCTGAGTTTGATCCCCGGTAACCACATACAATGCTGGGAGTGGAGACTCATGCCCACCAGCAATCAATATCACATACCACAGTGCTGGGCATGGTGGCTCACACCTGTCATCCCAGCACTCAGGAGGCAGAGACAGGAGGATTACTGAGTTCGAGGCTTGCCTGGGCTACATAGTGTAGCTCAGGGCCAGCCTGAACTACAAAGCGAGACCCTGTCTCCAAAAAAAAAATTTGTGTTATTGACATTTTAGAATCCATAAGCCAAATTATTCATATATATGGTAATAAATTTTAAGTTTTTAATGAAATAGATGATTTACGAGAGATAATATGAAGAATAAATTTAGTTTAAAAAGAAAGGAAAATCAATAACTAGCTTTAGTAGATAGTCTCTGAGTCAGTTTAGAATATTTCATAGTTGTCTTCTGTCAGTGGTTCAAACAAAACCATTTTCAATCAACAGTAATTGATTATTTTTCCTGGGGAGGGAAAGAAATCTACTGGTTCATATTAAGGGGTAAATGTTACCACAGCACTAAAACTTCACCAAGAGCCACCCCACAGAACAGGATGTGACAGAGCAGGACAACTGGAGTTATAAATATTGATGCAGAAATCCCAAACAAAAGATCAGCAAATCACACTCATAAGAGTATTAAAAGCGCCTGGTATCACATAACCAGCTACAGTTTATCCCAAGATTGCAGTACAATAGACATGGCAAGTAAGGGCTGAGGCCTTAATGGAACTCATTTGAATTCACAAGAAAGGCTTGAAAATCCCAATAGAAAGATGGGCAGGATATGAATGGACAATTCACATAAAAATAAAAATGGCTAATAAGCATATGAAAAAGTATTAACCCCGTTAGTTATCAAAGAAATGCAAATGAAGCATCTTTTTTTTGTAAATCAAATTAGCAAAGCTTAAAAACAAATAATAGTAACACGGATGCCAATAAACATATGAAAATATGCTCAACCTCATTAATTCAGGAAAATGCAAATTAATACCACAATGAAATGGCGTTTTACACCCACTAGCTTGGCAAAAATGGAAAACTCCAGCGGGCTGAAGTGTTTGGGAGAATGTGCGGCAATCTAGGCTTTGTGGTTGGGATAGGGCTGACAACCAGGAAACAATTTAATATTAGCTAGAAAGAAAAGAGACGTGCACCTCTTTTTAAAATTGTTTACCTTTCAGATAAGTCTAGTATATGTTCCCAATCCATAGTAGATGTGTTCA
Source organism: Thryonomys swinderianus (assembly GCA_004025085.1). NCBI lineage: Eukaryota > Metazoa > Chordata > Mammalia > Rodentia > Thryonomyidae > Thryonomys > Thryonomys swinderianus. Next base: position 10,520 of record PVIC010022199.1, on the reverse strand, counting down.
CCAAGGCTATGTGAACAGCCTTTTACAAAACAATTCTACACCTGGATGTATATCCCAGAGGAGTTGTGAGGGTCAGATGTTTTCATTTGCACAATCTCTCCAAAATTCTAAAAAGTCATTCATGGCTTGCATAAAAATTGTTATCTAGCTTTTCATTGGAGGCCCTAATATAAGCATGAATGTGATTTCATGCTTATCCACTTTAGAAAGAAAAACATGATCAAGCTCTTCTTTAACAATTTAAGATTTTAATCACTTTTCTCCTCCCCAAACATGAATTTTTATTTTATGATTCCTTAAATAACTTTATCCAAACTTGCATTTTTTGCTCCAATGTCTTCATTACTTCACCATATTTCTTTAGAGTAGAATTATGTGCATAAATTGAATTTTTAAAAGATTTTCTGTATGAGTTCTAAGTATTAAATCTTTCTTCTTTTTTGTATTGAGTTATCATAATTTTTAAAATAATATGCAATTTCTCAAACAATGTGAATAAATTACACTTGTGTTGGATAATTACTAATTATGAAAAGTCAAAGTTTATTTGAATTATATATCTCATTAAAATGGATAGTCTTTTCCTCAGTTACATATCTAGGAAGAAGTATTATTTACAACTAGAATGAGACAGAATTATTTACAACCAGAAGTAGATAGCATACGGTGCCAATTGTATTCCTGTTGATTGTTTTTCTACTCCAAGTGCTAAAATTCCGTTTCCTTGTTAGTAAATAGGCTGGGAGGTATTTGTTTAGATTAGCAGCCTCTCTGACATCCTTTCCCAGCAATATGCCAAAAATCACCTAGTGGTCTATGATTGATGATTTTCTCATCAGATATTATTTGTAATGATCTAGCAGCTTAAGTCTTGGTTTTATGGAAAAACAAATAATTGCAGCACATCTGACTTGCAGAATGATTTGTTTCCCCCTCATTAAAGTCATTTGCTTTCACAACATCACCACAACAGTTTGAAATGGCCCTTTGTCACTCTGGAGCCATTCATTCTCCAGTTTAATGCACCACAGTTGGGATCCTGGTGAGTCAGAGGGGTGCTTTCCTAGGTACAGTGGGAGAAGAACTGCCGGAATAGGAGGGTGGGAGAGGCGAGGCTTCAGGAGAACATACTGCAGAAATGTAGGGTTTGTAGGCCTGCTCCCGGCCCTGGCCGTTCCCTGGGAGCCTTTGCAAGCTCCTCTCTGTCCCAAAGCACATGCTCCAGGCCAGGAGGCGCCCACTCGGGAAGGCAGGGCACAGTGAGGTCCTCACAGCAGCACTGCCCAGGACAAGATCCTAACTGGAAACAACCCAGAGTTTCATTCGTGTAACAGAGGGTAAACCATGACGCATGGAACCAAAGAAACACCAGCAGTGAAATAAGTGAGGTTTTAAAAGACATCAAATGGCTCAAAAAATGTACAATGTGACAATGTATTTATATTTCAAAGCAAGCTAAATGAAACTACCACAAAGCATTGTATTTACACCTAAGAGGGAGGAAGGCTGTGCTTTGGGCTAGGGTCCTGCATGGCAGACTTCACGTGCTTCTTCTGGCTGTAAAACACTGTTATATTATTTTAAAATTATATGCATATTTGATATCTGGAAGAATAATATATCTCCTTGTAGGGAGTATGGATGAAATCATTTAAATTTTTAAATAGAAAAAATAGTGAATACAGTATCTCACACTGAAGATGATTTTCATAAGACTAATTTTTTTTTTTTTACCGCTTCTGGGAATAAGTACGGGTACATTATTTCTGGAAAGTAATTTAGAGCTATTTATAAAGAGTCTTAAAATGTTCATAGTTTGTGATTCTATAATATTATTTCTAAGATTATGTCTTTAAAATTATAAGACCGCTATCAAAGATTAATATACAAGGATGTTTATCACAGTACTGTTCCTAATGGAGAAGAGATGGAAATGCTGCACACAAGCAGTAGTAGGGTGTTATTTAAATATATTATGGTAAAAACATATGATAGAGCATTCCACCATTAAATTATATCTTAAAATGATATTAATTATCAGAGTAGCCAAGAATCTTTTTGTTTATGAGGAAAGTGATGCTGGAAAGTGTTATGTACATCAGGGTTGCAGCCCTGCTGTGCCTGTGTGCGTGTCACACCTTCATGCTACCTGCGAGGCAACAGCACAGACCAAGAAGGGCCACTCTCCTCCAGGTCACCAAGTCTGCAGCTTTCTCTCTGCCTTAGCCAAGAGGACATCTGATCTCTGTCTCTCCTCCATCCCTCTCCGTGCACAGACTCCACCTTTGTTTGAGTTGCTGTATGTGAGGCCGCTACAGTGCAGGCAGTGTACACGGGGAGCATCAGGGCCATGCAAACCAAATGTCCATAGCATATTAATTTTGATTCTTCTCTTTGACTAAAGTGACTTTCTTTGCTTACTACCATGTAAAACTCCATGTCAAAACATGAACCAAGAGGGCTGGAGGATTAGCTCAGTGGTTCCGGTGCCTGCCTTGCAAGCGCAAGGTCCTGAGTTCGATCCCTGGTAACCACATACAATGCTGGGCGTGGTGACTCACGCCCACCAACAATCAATACAACATACCACAGTGCTGGGCATGGTGGCTCATGCCTGTAATCCCAGCACTCGGGAGGCAGAGGCAGGAGGATTGCTGAGTTCGAGGCTTGCCTGGGCTACACAGTGAGCTCAGAGCCAGCCTGAACTACAAAGTGAGACCCTGTCTCAAAAACAAACAAACAAAAAAAAAAAAAAACATGAACCAAGACACATCATATACGGGTACAAATTCCCAATGATGTAGGGAATCACAAGGTATACCTGGGATGTACCAAAAACGTAATGAATAATAACAAAAAGTCCACCCCCTGTTCTGGTTCTGATCTCCTCACCTCTACACCCACTGTGAAGCTGGTCTTTTAAAAATTTTTTTTTATTTTTATTTTTTTTTAGCCCTACCCTTATCTACAGCACGCTGCACCATACCACATGATGTGTTTGGTCGTGCCAGTGGTCACAGAGCCCTTTCATTTCACCAGCACCAATAGATTTTTCTTAAAGCTAATTTTTCATTTCCTAGTTATCAAAGAGCTTATCATAGGACAGGAAACCCAAGTGGTATCCACCATGTACTGCTGGTTGATTGAGGACTGATGGCATCAGTAAGAGCTTAAACCGAGCCTTCTGGAGTATCTTGCGTAGACCTCAAGCCCAGCTCTTAACCGTCCCCTTTCCCTTCTCCCCTCTCTTGGCGCTGCCTTCTCACTGAGCAGACTGAGTGCAGGTGCTGAGAGGGGAAAATAGAAAGGCCAGGGAGTTAGGGCCTTTGATGTGCTGCTACGCAGAGAACTAAAGGAAAATGCAAATGTTCCCTTCAACTAAGAGAAGCTTATCAATATTAAGAAGTACATGAGAAAGAAGAAAGGGAGAAGAAAAAATATATAACACTTAACAAGAGGATAATTTAGCTTGTTGGCAAGCACTTAGGAGCCTGCTTCATAAAAAATTACTCACACAATTGCATAGCAGGTTTTCTTGAGCTTTTGTGTGTGAGTCATGGTATTGATTTCATGCAAATAATCACACTTTGTTGGGTGTTAGACTGTGGAAGGATGGGGTGGAGAAGGAGGGGTAGCTCAGAGAAAATCAAAGAGGAGAGAGAAAGAGATGCCCGTTGCTCTTCCAGCCCTCACTACCGAGCTCGGCAGCCGGACAGGAGGCACACTACTAATTAAGAGATGGGTGCAGCCTTGTCGGCCAGCTCTCCTCAAGGGGCTGCTCTAGGGAGACACTTGCCAAACAAAGTCCTTTTTCTCCTCTTTTGGTTGGGATTCAATTATTGGAAGGGAGAAGAAAGGAAGATTGTGGATATACTTTAGGGATACAAATAAACTTGATATTCATTGGAAAACCACCCTCTTTCTCCAGCCACAGCAGAGTGTGATAGGGTCTTTTTTTTTGGCTGGAAACAAAAGGTCCACTAAGTTCCTTTGCCAGTTGGCCTGTTGTGGTGGTTTCCTGGAAGTACTGAAGTTTGTCTTCTAAGTTCTCCTCAGTACAGAGCTGGCTCACTGAGTTTCTTTGCATTAATACACAAGAGCATCCAGGAGTGACCAGGTTGGGAGATAATGAGATGATAACCAGAGATCTGGATTTATATGCTTGCTATTTGCTGCTCCCTGCCCTGAGAAGGCTCCGTGTCCTTATTCCGTTAATCATATGACAATTCTATGAAGCACCTGGATGAGTTTACAGGTGAGGAAACGTTAGTATTTTGGCATTATGAAACAAATCCCAGAGTTCATACCCGCTCAAATATTTCTATTGGGTCCAGAAAGGGTCCGTGGTCTAGTCACAGGAAAGATGGCAGGCAATAGGAAGAAGCTAAGAAGAGTCGGGCTGGAGCTGAGGAGGAGAGTTGAGTATAGTATCTAAGAGTGAAGACTACCAGGGGAACCAAAGGTAGAGTAAGAAAAGAAGTGCTGTGTCCAGAGGGCACAGGCCAGAAGTCCAAGGTCACATCTGTGTGGCAGGCAACCTGCCTGAGACAGGTGGACAAGGGCATGGGTGGAGTCCAGCACCCAGCAGGGCCAGGCCGGGGACACTGATGGCCACACTGCTGAGAGCAGGCCGGGTGGGGTGCCACACCACCAGTGGCAAATCTAGCTTACAGAAAGGTACCCACAAAGCCCAGGCTGATGGAGTGAGGGCGTGGCTTCTAGTTGGCATGATGACTGGCTGTTTAAGTCTTGTTGTGCAGAGGCATCGAACTTAACCCATACACTCTGACCCGTCTAGGGGTGGTGCGTGTGGGAGGGGTGACGTCACTGCTCTGTCTGTATGCAGAAGCAGGTCTCCTTTACCTACCTGCTGCTATGTGGACGTAGGCTCTTCTCTTTTATTTGGGGGCTAGATTGCAGATTGTCAAATATCAGGGCTAAATCTTCTCTCACAGATTCTTACCAATGCGTGCTCGCACACAGAGCTCCTGGGAAAGTTTTGTCTTTATGACTTTTTAATCGCCAGTGTTAGAAGGTGAGCTAGTGACACGGCAAATGTGGGCAGCTAGTTCGAACCTCACTGCTACTCTCCCTGGGCAGAACAGGAGGAAACAGCTTGCTGGAGTTGCTGCAGAGTTCCTTTGGGTTTGAACAAATGGCTCTAATGTGAGGAGTCACCGCTTTGCTTCTTGGTGTCATTAAGGAGCTCCATGGAAGGGAAAGACATTAGTTTTCCCCGGACAGCGAAGGCCAACAACAACTGAGTAAAGGAAAACTGAAATGTGGTTCATGGGCCAATTTGGTGATCCAAATGGGAGGCCAGACATTTTACCTTCTGGCAAGCTCTCCCAGACTTGTGACACAGAAGCAGAGCAGGACCAATAGATCGATACCTTTGTGCTTTCTGCTAAAGAAGAACAGAAAAAGGCATAGTTCAGATTTCTTTGTTGCAAAACCAATCTCTCCCTCCATCGGCATGGGAATTACGTAGTACTATCTTTGTTCAGAAAGCAGGAAAAGCTCCCAGCAGAGAAAGGTCAGGTTTTATGTAAAGAATTTTGAACCAATCATCAGCCTTTCACCTCAACAATGTCTGTTGTATTAAAAACTAATAAATATTAATTACATGTAAAGGCTAGTCCTATTTCATTTTACATCCGAATCTCTTTTTGAAATCTGCAAAGAAAGGACCATTTTTCTTTTATAAAGACTCCTGTAGTATGACTTGGCTTTCAATCTATTTTGTGTTTTCTTTCTAGTTCTGAGGCTACAACAAAATTTGACTACATTTTTATATTGAATTGAATTGGATCTCTTTACTGTGGAGAATGAATAAAGGCAGATCTGATAGGGAAGCAGAGAATACGCAGAGAATGGAATTCTGCCCAGAGTCAATATCTTCTTTCATTATATGAGAGCAGGAACAACCACGGATTAACCAACATTTCATCCTCCGTTGTCTGCCTCCCAGCCACTCGCTCATCCCAGAGAACATGGCCCCATCTGACTGCAACAAATGGGGAATTACCTCCTGCAGTGAGTAGTTGGTGCTTTCACCTGGCTGCCGTCCGCTCTCCTTCTCACAGCACACCATGATTTGCCTGAAGAAGACCCATTGCTGCCATGTGGATGCTGGTTTAGGAGCTGACCCAGCCCCGCCCCAACCGTGAGAGGATCCCGAGCCCTGGCCTGTTGGTAGACGTGGGGTGGAGATGAGACTCAGCCTCTGCCGTGCCATTCTCTGCACTGTCTTGCTCTCCACGAGGAACGTGCAGCCAGGTTAGCTCAACAAAAATCAGTTCAAAAACAGGGTAACGTTTTCTCTTTCTGGCAGCATTGAAGTTAGAAAGCCATGAGCCTGGAGCGGGTGGTGGTCACTCACAAAGGGGTGCAGCCCTAGCCGAAGTCCCCGTGATGGAGAACACAGCCGGGGGAGCAGGGGCCGAGGTCTGACGGGCTGGGCTCGCCCTGGGTCTGTGTGCGACGGGGGCCAGGCAGCCTCTGTGTCCCGAGTCAGGCCACACCCACTCGCTGTCATTTGTCACAGAAGTGCAGCACTCTGTCTCAAAGCACAACTGACCCTTCAATAAGCTTTCATTGACTTGCACCTTGGGGACTGACCCATTGGAGATTTTTAACCAGGTCTGCTTCATCAGATTATTTAATGTGCATTGCAGGGAATAAAAAAAGAAACATGAAGAGTGTATACAGAAAAACATACATGCACATGTATAAATGCCACAATAAATGTACTGAGAGAACGCCAGCCTGAGAACACTGGGGAAGATTCCTTTGAAGAGCAGAGCTTAATCCTGCTCCCTAAGGAAATACAAGAGTTGAGCAAGAGGAGCCACTGCAGAAGCCCATGATATGGGTCGTGGCAAAGCTATTGTCCGGAGACAAATATGACTGGAGAGCTGGTCGAGAAGAGAGACTGTGCTCATGTTCAGCACCAGGCGTGGCGAGAATGCTAGGGCTCCTAAGCAAGCATGAGATCCGAACAGGCCCTTTGTGGAGTCTTTAGTCAAGAGTATGAGGCTAAGTGGAGAGCTGCTGTCCAGACCCAGCATGCCCCGCTGGCCACACACTGGCCACGAGCTCAGCAAGCAGTGGAGAGTCCTTAGAGGGCCTGGCGGGGAGGTGGGCTGAAGGGATTGTGCCATGGTTTTATGAACTTGAGATGTAAGAAATAAAGGATGAAAGAGCACTTTGAGAGGGAAACACACTAGGTGTGACTTCAGATGATAACTCTGAGATGTAGTACTTCAGTTACAAAATCCCGAGGGTAGGCAGACACGTGGAAGTAGCCTACAGGTAAAACCTCAAACCAAGCTCTGAGGTGCATTGTCCCTGATGCATTTGGCCAAAGTCCCCAGGAGGAAAGGATTCCAGATTGGGCCCTAGATCTCAGCAGGTATACACAAGCGGGAAGAAGAGGAAGGTTATGGCAGCCGGAAGTGAGTCTCAGGAAGAAGAGTTTCTGAAAGGTGACCTGCAGGTTCTGGCAAAACAGAGGTGAACAGTGAGATAACACACACAGTGAAGGTCTCCAGCAGAGAGCAGGGGCAAACGGGCTATGTGAGATGGGCTTAACTGACCGTGGAAAACCTTTTGGGAGAAGGGCCTCACACAAGCAGTAAATGGTTGTGTGGGGAAGAGGAAAGAAAGAAGAGAAACCCAAATCAGTTAGAACCCGAGATATATTCCTCTCAGTGAGCATACACATACACACACACACACACACACACAGTTTTATGGTGTGTAGATGCGCACACTCACAGGGTGTCAGGCTGGTCTTTGTGCTGAACTGAGGAACCGTGATCCTACCGAGCCATCCAGAGGGGACAGGATCAGTCCACATAAAGGAGAGCATGTGTGGAGTGTTGCCATTGGCAGCATAGTGTGTGTTGCAAACCAAATCAAATTCTTGCTTCAGTTTCCTTATCTCTGATCTCACAAGTGACACACTGAGAAACCCACAAATCCCACTCAGAGCCGTCCCGAGGCAACGCCAAGTCTTGGAAGCAGAAGTGCGGTTGTCTGGGTCGGGCCCCTCCAAGACAGCTCTGTGGGTTCTGGAGAGGGAGGTTGAAAGCACAGACACTGTTCGTGTGTGTTCGTGGAGAGATGACTTCACAGAGTTGCAGATAAAAACATCTAGACACATCCACTGCCTACTCACACACGGGAGAGTCAAGCTTAATAAGATCCAGACTGATCTGACTTTAAAAATATATCTGTGCTTTAAAAATAATCCACACTGGCTTCAGTTCAACCTTCAAATAGTTACTAAAGCCATCCTATGTGCATCTGTTTTGCCTCCTGAAATAGAATCCTCAGTCTCCTACAACAGAAGAGTCTGTGAAGCTACAGCCACAATACACTGTTTCTCACACCTTGCAGAAAGTGAACCAATAGGAAACTCATCAAGTCCCCAGCTCTGGCAGTGTGGCCTATCCCAGCACTGCATGTCAGGGAGAAGGGTTAGAGGGAGACATTCTTTTCCCTTGATTTAGGTCATTCTCTGCTCCAAACCTGAGCAGAGATGATTCCGAGCCCCGGGAGGTACTAAGAGGACTTTTGGATTCCAGTCCATGCTTCCCAGAGAGCATTTCAGTGCCCTCTCCTGCCAAGGCTCAGCAGAATAAAAATGGACCTCAGGAATTAAGCCAGCTGCAGAAAAAGGGAGAGAGGGGAGAAAAGGGAAAAGAGAAAAAGAAAGAAAGAACTGAGGCATGGAAAGGAGAAAACAAAAGAAAAGAGGAGAATGAAAGGTTTTAAGAAAGGAAGGAAGAGAAAGAAGGAAAAACGAAAGCCAAGGAGGAGGTACTGGATTTCATGGGAGAGGAGCAGAGAGGGTTGGGGAGGAAGGGCAGAAGCTGTCTGGAGTGGCTCATCTGAACAAAATCAGACTCCCATAGGCAGCTGCTCCAATGGCCAATCCATCACCCACGTCCCAGGCTCCACGATCAATGGCAGAGTCAGTCATTGGACAGCCGTGTGACATCCAATCATTACGGACCAAGCCCCAGAGTGGGGTATTGAACTCCTCCCGTTGTCTGCATGGAGGTGAGGAGTGCTCGGTGCCCCAGGTGCGTGCTGCTCTTGGGGGGGGGTGTGGTGCTTGATTTTGTATCCCATGCCCTCTTCTGTGTGCTCTTACCAAGTCTCAAGCCAAGTCAGGTTTCTAAGAGGCAACCTTCACCTACCACTCTTCCGTGGATGTGGCCTCGTGGCAACAAAACAGGTGGGGAACCTCCACCATGGGGTCACAGCGCCCCTTCTCCACTGCAGGGACCATTGCAGAAGACTGAGTCAACAGGCTCACTTTGATTTTGCCTCCACAGGATGGTTGAGGGCTGTCATTGTGTCTCCTAGGAACTTGCTGCTGAGATTTTGGGGTAGCCTAGCCTTCTGCTCCTCTCCATGCTAAAGGGACCAACTGTCATATTTTCCCAGAACTGAGGATTTCTGGTACTCGGACTTTTATCACTAAGATGGACAGTTCCAGGCAAACTGAACAGGCTGGTCACCCTGTGAGACCTCGCAGATGCTGACTGTCTTTCCCTCAGTATGGGCTCCTCTTTGAAAGCAGGGTTATAATTTTCTCTTGTTAGAAAACACAGTTTCTCAGCTGTCTTGTGCCTTGGGAGTTTAATCCTATCTATTGCCCGAAATGAGCAGAAATTCGCGGTTTCAAGAGGTCCCTCAAGAGGTTGGTTCTACAGACACTACCTTCCTGTTCTTTCGCTCAGTGATTGGCTCTTGTCTTTCCAGGCCTAAGTTCAGTTTGATTTTGTCCACATAGTTTTACCAGATTTCTCCACCACTATTGCTTTCTCTATATTCACATTTTCTTTAATGGAGACCAGCTGAAGTGCCCAATCATGTAATTATACTGTGTCCCAACCTATTAGCTAGTTTTATACTTAGTTCATATAATTTTGAAATTTTGGTGTTAGAACCAAAAAGAATCAGGTTTTGTATCCTAGCTCTACCAGTAATCTTGTGATGTTAATTGAGCACTTACTACCAGTAGTCAATATTTCAGCCGTTTTACGTTGTGCATCATTTGTTCCATACAGCTCTGGGATGAACCATTTTAGTGAGATCCACAGGTAGTAAATGACATGAAGGTATAATCAAGGGTTAAGCAGGTCACACTCCAGCTGCCTGCAGCAGAGCCTCGCTCTTAGCTGTTAACTTGAGTAAAGGGAAGATTCAATAAGCTGTGATTATCTTCGAGAAAATCTCTTAATGCTCCAAAGTTTATATTACTGGTGGCCAGATATTTCCATAAATTCTTTCCCTATTATCTCAGAATCTGCCCAGAATCTCTCTGTCGTGGCCCCTTTGATCCTGAGACCTCAGGACTAAAATGGAACAGAACAGTTCCTACGGCACCTTCCTCTACCCTAAACCCCCAAATGAACATTTTATCTGTCCCAGGCAGCTGGGAGGAGAGAGGTGCACTAGGGGTAGGCCGGGTCAATACTGTTTAAATATTGATCACAAACATC
>PVIC010022198.1:0-27877 GCA_004025085.1 Thryonomys swinderianus | reverse complement strand
CACTGTTGGTGGGATTGCAGACTTGTGCAACCATTGTGGAGATCCGTGTGGAGATTTCTCAGAAAACTAGGACTACGGGTCCCATTTGACCCTGCTATACCCCTGCTAGGAATATACCCAAAAGAATTTAAAAACTCACATTGGAAAGACAGATGTACACCCTTGTTCATACTTGAATTCTTTATTAGTACATTTTATATACAGCTCACAATCACGCACAACATTGGGGAATGTATACCAGTATATGACACAAGTTAATTCTCATTTTTACCCACATCCCTACCCACCACACCATATATACATGCTCTTCTATTTTCTTTCAAAATCATATTTATTCTTTCCCCTCATTATGTTCCCACACCAAATTCCTTTTGGAAATTGCCTATTCAGTGTAACAAAGATTGTGATTTAAACATTCGCCATATAATTTGTATATTACAAATATTTTCCCCACTCTGTTTTACCCTTTTGATTGTCATAGTAGGATCAGTTGAAGACTTAAACACATTTAACGTTGAAGAAATTCAACTTCTTCAACTGATGGTTGGTCCTTTTTTTTTTTTTTTTTTTTTTTTTTTTTTTTTTTTTTTTTTTTTTTTTTTTTTTTTTTTTTTTTTTTTTTTTTTTTTTCCTTTTTGAGACAGGGTCTCACTTTGTAGTTCAGGCTGGCTCTGAGCTCACTATGTAGCCCAGGCAAGCTTCGAACTCAGCAATCCTCCTGCCTCTGCCTCCCGAGTGCTGGAATTACAGGCGTGAGCCACCACGCCCAGCTGGCTGGTCCTTTTTTTATGCATCCTCTGTCCGGTGTGTATGATTTCCTCTGGTAGTTTTATAGTTTTAGCTTTTTCATTTAGGTCTATAATATATTTTAAGGTTATAATTGTGCTTGATATAAGAGTTGATGTTCAATTCTGTCATGTAGTTATCGGGTTATGGTAGTATCATTTATTGAGTTACTGTCCTATCCTCATTGATTGTTACTTAAAACTAATTTGATAGTATTTTTGTGGATCTCCTTTTGAGTTCTCTATTTTGTTTCACTGATCTATGTGTCTATATAATTTTATCAATATACATTGTCACCGGGCTTCGTGGCTCACACCTGTAATCCCAGCACTCAGGAGGCAGAGACAGGAGGATTGCTGAGTTCAAAGCTTGCCTAGGCTACATAGTGAGCTCAGAGCCAGCCTGAACTACAAAGCAAGACCCTGTCTCAAAAAAAAAAAAAAAGATACATTGTCATTATTGTTGTAGCTTTATACTAAGTTTTGAAATCACTCCTGCAAATTTGTTCTTCTATTTAAAAACCATTTAAGCAATTCTAGGGCATTTGCATTTTTATAAAATTTAAAAGATCAGTTGGGCCGGAGATTTAGCTCAGTGGTTCCAGCCCCTGCCTCACAAGCACAAGGTCCTGAGTTCGATCCCCAGAAAGCACATACAATGCTGGACGTGGAGACTCACGTCCACCAGCAATCAATACCACATACCACCGTGCCGGGCGTGGTGGCTCACGCCTATAATCCCAGCACTCAGGAGGCAGAGACAGGGGGATTGCTGAGTTCGAGGCTTGCCTGGGCTACATAGTGAGCTCAGGGCCAGCCTGAACTATAAAGCGAGACCCTATCTCAAAAAAAAAAAAAAATTAAAAGATCAGCTCCCTAAATTCTACCACAAGAACCTACTGAGATTTTGACTGACTACTTAGAATCTATTGACCAATTTGAGGAAAATTGATATTAATATCTTGAGCCTGGCAATTCAAGAATGTGGTATATCTCTTCATTTATTTAGATCTTTAATTATTTGAAAGCAAATTTTTTGTTTTCCAGGGTACAAATCAGGTCCTTTTGTTAAAATTATGTCTATATATTACAACAAACCTTTGAAATAAAAGAGCAAAGAAAGGAGAGGGAAAGTTAAAGAGAGGGAAAGGGAAAGAGGGAGAAGGGAAGAGAAGTTGATAAATTTATCAAAGACTAGATAAATACAATCTAGTTTTGTGTGTTTATTTTTTGTTTTAAGCCACCCTTATTTGAAAATTCAGGTGTTCTCATGAATAATTATAATTTGTATGTATCTTTTCCCAAGGTTTTTAAAAATGTCAGTGTCTTTTAAGGAACTGGCATATATTCACTTTAAGAAAAATCTCCAAGTGAGTTTTTCATTTTCTCCTAAAATGGTTTATTTATGTTAAATTACTCCCTTAAAAGTTACTGGTTCACTGACTTACTGACTTAAAGATTGTGAATATTTTCCCTTCTTCAGAAGCTAATATCTACAGATTAATATTTTATCAAAAATCTAGTTCTCATTTATCTAAGTTTTGGTAAATTATCTCAAACACATATGAATGTATTAATTTAAGCACCTGAATCTGAAAGCAAACATTTAATCTGATGCAAAAAATTATACCCCAAAACACACATGACAGCATCAAAAAACGTGTAGCTAATATTTGTATACCAAGCTGAGTTTAGAGCCTAATGTAAAAAGAATGCACATACAAACAGAAGATGTAGTATAATGAAAAATTATGTAACAGAACTAAAACTGGTTATTATGGAATTACCTAGTTGTAATAAATGACTTCAGATACTTCACAAAGAAAGGGTGAGGTCTAAACTATAATCTTTCCAGTCCACCCTTGGTTGCCAGATAGAATAAATCATAAAATAATATTTTTGTAATTGACTTTTACTGCACTCCATGGTTTGAAAACATGAAGTCACTCTCGGTTCCATTTTTCCACTTGCACCTCAGGTTCAGTGACTTGATCTTGTAAGATTTATTCAGTGTAGCGCAGCCATTAAAACTACAGACTCTGAAAACAGACTGTTAGAATTTCAACATGATAATATCCTTTACTACTTGTATCTTTGTGCAAGTTACTTGGCCTTGCTGAACATTGCTGTTTTCATCTGTAAGTTGCAGATAATAATGATAACCTAGCTTAGGGGTTTATTATAAAGATAAAGTAATATGGTGAATATTGTCTCAGTATTTAGCAAAATGAAGCATTCAAGAAGCATTTGCAGCTATTAGTGGTAACATTACAATATTGAAAATATTTTCCTCTTTAGCCCCCTTGAAATTAGTCTTGTGACTCTTTACTTTCACTACTTTAGTATTGAACCTCTATTCAGAGAGTCTCTATTCAGAGAGTCTATTGATTGTATGGTATGTCACTTACATTTTGTAGTAGAAATAGTATTGTGAATGATGAAATTTTCTGACCAAACTGGAAAAACAACTTAATGTAAATTCCATTAACTATATAATTATGCTGAGTACTCTATAACCCAGTTACTGAATTGAAGCCTTTTTTTTTCAGTTATTTAACAAATATTTATTGAGTGCCTACCACATGACAGGCATGATTAGATGCCTGGAATACATCAGTAAACAAAGCATACAATTTATCACTTGCAAAGAGAATGTTTCAGAGAGAAAAATTAGCCATTCTTTAACACTTTCTTTTTAAGGCAAGCACAGCTCTTTTGAAACCTCTAAGGAACTTCATGGTAGAGTGGTGAGGAAGGTAACAAAAATTTCAGACAGTTCTTTTCCATAATTTCTTGCTCATTTCTTTTGTCTTTGCAAAGGCAAGATGGTGCACAAAAACAAGGGCTGGGTCTTTCACTGCTTGAGATATGTTTTAGCTTCATTTCAAAGAGGTAGCAGTTTAAAGCTACAATACATATTTTTTTGTGTGTATTGGGCATGGGCGGGGGGTAGGAGGAAGATGGAGATCTAGAAGGAGAGAGTTGGGATTGGGCAAAAGCACCTGCAGAGGAGTTTAGCAGAACAATTGTCAGAGATTGATCTGTTCATCCTTTACCTTCTTCCTCACCACTTTCAACCTTACCACTTTAGAGCTTTCCATGGAATATCCAAAATATAAGATCAGAAGAGATCAAAACTCATAGATATGTGAACAGAGTTTAAAGCTTTCAGGATGGAAAGAACATGAAAGGAAGCCCCAGGAGTGGACAACAGTATCAGACAAATGCTTCTGAGACATGTACATAAGTCAGAAATACACATTCTAGATTTTGACATCAAACAAACTGGGGTTTGAATCCTTTAATAATCCTAGTTCATCCATTTTCCTACTTTTTTTTTTGTGGTACCGGGGATTGAACTTTGGCCCTTGTGTGGCCAAGGTTGGCATGGTACCACTTGAGCTAAATCCCCAGCACTTACATTTTTACTTTTTTTAAAAACTGAATTCTTTATTGGGACATTTTATATAGACAGCCTGATCACATTCAATATTGAGAATTTGTACCTATGTATGACATAGTTCTCAGTTTTTCTCATTCTAATAACTGCCCTACAACCCCAACCCTGCATACATATACTTCGTTGTTCTTTTTTTAACATATTTTTTCTTTCCCCTCATTACATTTGGCACATTATTTAGAGACTCTAAATCACTGCTTCTTCTGTTTAGAATTAATAATCTTAAGACAGTTATCACTAGGACTAAGTAAGATAATGCATGTACAGTGAGTATAAGAGTGACTGGCAGTCACATAAAATGTCCTTCAAATGTTAGTCATTTATTTTCTTCTGTTTCCTTAAGAATTTACCTGAATCTACAATAAATGCATATATCTTGTCTTCCTTAGTCCATACCAGCCTACATACTATAGCTGTAGAAATCTTCTAAAGATACTTTTTGGATTCTACTGTGTCCTTCCAAATATTTTCTAATGGCTCCCCACTACTTGCTGAGTAACATTCAAACTTCTTAAATTAGATCCTTCACCACCCAAGAATAACAGTGATCCACTTTATCACCCTCATGCACATGCCACTCATTTAGCTGTTGTATAAATGTAGTGAAAGATGCTCTTTGAGAGAAGATGGGTGGTGTGACAGTGCAGTTGCTGCTAGTAGTTCAGATGAGAGGAGAGGAACAGAGAAACAGTATTTTCCTCTTATTCTATCATTCGCTTCTCATTAAAATATCTTTCCATGAAACATCACCATGTTATTTTAGTTCTTTAAAAAGCAAGCTATTGGGCACCAACTCTGTGCAGAAATTGTCCTGGGAATGAGAGTTACAGTGACCTTGTTTTTGGTGAATTAAACACAAACCAACATGAGATTGTAAAATGGTGCGACAATGCCCTTCTAGACACATATATATGTGTGCTTGTGGACTCCTGTTTGTATATTTATTTGTATGTGTCATGTAGAAGCACTGGGTGAAATGTGACAGGGTGACACAGGCTACTATTCTCTAAGAAGTCGTTGAACTAGGAGTTAAACTCCTCCCTTTTCTCTGCTTCTACGATTTGTCTTGTAACATCTTTCATAAATGAGACCTTCTTCCTCTCAGTGTTAGTCTGTCATGCTGAGAATTGTTGCCTGTTAATACTCCAAATAGTTATAGAAATCATCATTTCTCATACCTCTATCAAAGTGAAGTTGAACCTGAGGTATATGGCATGTAATGGAGAACAGTGGTATTGAGTAACAACTGTAAACTATAAAAGATGGAGGTTACTTGAGGCCAGGGAAGTGGAAGGACCAGAGGCATAGAGGAGTGAGAAGGATTTGGTGTGTTCAGAGAGGAACACAATGCCTAATGAGGCTTTGGCACAGGATTAGGATGAGAAAGGAGCGGAAAATAATGAGAAAGAGGTTCTGAAGACATGTTGGACCCAGTTTGGATATTATTTTTAAATAATAATTAAAATAATCATATATTGAACAATACTGTCTGTTATGGAGTTGTTGCATATGCTTGGCCTTTATCAACCATTTCTGTCAACCACAATAGCTATGAAGAATATTATTATTTCCTTTTTATAGATGAGGAAACTGAGGAAAAGATTATGTAATTACCCACCTTCCAACTGGAAACAGTGGAACCAAAACTCAAGCCTAGGATCACAGAGTCCCATACATGTGTGCATGAAATATTCCTGGTGGTAACACTAAACCGAATAAAATTGAATAGAGTGCAACGAATAGATTCTGTGGTATCCTCTGAGATATGAAGATAGTGTTAATGTGGCTTGGTAAATTGTTTAGTGTTGGAGCTACAGTAGAGTGAGGCGTGGAGGAGACTAAAATTTCTGGCTTGGGAGATGCAGTTTGGGGAACATATAAGTAATATCATTAGCTCCGATGAAGTGCCTAGTAGAGGAAAAGTGACAGAGACATGAATGAATTTAGATTTGGCTATTTCATGAACTCCAAAATCTGAAATGGACAGAATACAGGCTACAAGTGATCTGGACTGGATCCATTCACCTGGAAACATCAACATGTGAACAATACTTGGAGGTTTGATTATGGATCAATTTACTCAATGAGACTTTATGAATGTGAAAGAGAGAAGAGCACTAGGGATGGAGTACTCCTTCTTCTGAAAATTTTTATAGCATTTTCTTTCCAAATAGTATAAGCCTCCTAGTGCTATATAGGGTAGAACAAAGACCATTCTGATTAATTTCTACAAGGTCAACAAGGTCAACAACATTTAAAGGAAAGCTTTGTGTGTGGTGTGGATTAGTTGTATTCTGTTGTGCCAGACCAAGGAATGATGTTAAGGACAGAGTTCTGAAGGACCTGCGAGGAGAGGCTTTGTGTTGTCACACTTGTAGCCAAGGTGTCAGAGCTGTGCCTTGAGACCAATGGGGTGCAAATGTGCCTTCTTCTGCCCTAGTCTTCCAAGGGACGGGCTGTTTCTCCCACTTGAATATGGCATTATAGTTGTGTCAAAAAAGCATAAATTCTGTGTTTTATGCTGAAACTTGATGTTTGATAGAATTTAGTGGAGCTGGGATATCCTTCAACTTGAGCTTCTTCTTTTTTGAAGCAAACTTCCAAGTCTAGTAAATAATCGGTTGACTTTTTATTCATTTTGAGAACTTAGAGTTAATATTTTAACTCTATTATTATATTATATGCTCTATATTTATTTGCACATCAAAACACAACTGTTTAAAATGACTATTCACTGATTATTTTGGGATTTGGAAGGGCCATAATGCTGAATGAAAACTAACTATTGTTACTTCATTCTTGCTAAAAAAAAAAAAAGATCAATACTTGATTATACTGAATTAATATATCCAGCCATGCGAATCTTTTAACCTCAGATTAACTAAATGTAGGACCATGACCACAACAGTAACATTTAGAAATTGAGAATTTATGGATGCAGAGCCTATTTGTAAAATACAGAATTGCAATGCTGCTCAGCTATTTTTCTACCAGTGATTCTGTGTAGAGTATCTACCAAATTTGGTCAGCAGACCTGTAACCAACTGTCATTTCTGTGACTTTCTACTGCTTTTGTCATACATGTCACAAATGACTTACTAATCTCAGTAGTTGTGGGAACCAGGGGAAGGGAACATAACTAGAACCTTAACATTAGATTCTAGTCTCCTGTGAGTCGATGGCACACAGTGAAATAAAAATTAATAAGTAGGCAGAAATGAGTTTCAGAGAGGCTAAGTTTGGCCCTGATCCATGCTACTCTGGGTAGCAAAAGACCCCAGGCCGCACCACACCACACCTTTTATTCAGCACCTCTAGAGTAATAGAATGTAACAGACCCTGTGGACAGGGCAGACACCTCCCATAGTCCTAGAGACATTATGCAGATGAAGATTCCGCTGGGCAGGGCAGACACCAGCAATGGAGTAGTTCTGCCTTGAAGCATCACAGCTTGTGAGACCACTAGAGTCTTTGTTGTTTTAGCAGAGGTGAAGGTGAGTTGAGTCCAGAGTCCTTCTGCACCAGGAAGGCCTGATCAATTTTTGGCCTTCCAATTATTTCTCCCAAAACCTTTTCCCAACAAGTAGTATTTTGCATTACTTTAAAGGTCATGTCTTTTGTTAATACTCTAAGTGGTTTTCTAAACTACCATTTCCCATATCCTTAATATTTGTTAAATCATTCAAGTTTTTAATAATTAAATACCAGCTATATGCCATGTAATATACTAGGTTTTGGATGTCTAGTATTTTACAAAGTTTATGTGGAGCCTGTCTATACATTCTATAATAGTGGAGATAGGTTACTTATGAACACATGTATTTTGGTGATCCATCCCATGAAGACAGTAACCAAGTTAATCGGTTAGAGGTAATTGGTTGTGGTGATAGATCAATGGGAAACATTAAGATTTTCACTGGAAAAAGTTCTCTAAGGAAGTGACATTTGAGTTGAAATCTGAGGGAATGGAGAGGACTCAACCATGTAAGGCTAAGGAAAAAAGAATAATCCAGAAAGAAAAAAAAAAAACCAGTAAGTTCAAAGGCCCCAAGCATGGAATGACTTGGTGCAAGACATTGGAGCAGGAGTGGAGTAGAATGAGTGGGAGAGGATCAGTGTGCATTGAAGTTGGAGAAACAGGTAGAGTGCAGATCCCTGGGATCCTCATGGGCCCATGATATGAAGGTCGGTGAGTAGCCTTTATGGGAGTTTACTATTTTGACTTCCTAAATTTTATCTTTGTGTTTGTGGCATCCTCTTTCTTCCTATAGTAAGTATGGCCGGATTTCACTGTCCCTGAGGAGCAATCAGTTCTACTTTGTTTACCACCATCCTTTCTCCTTTGTCACTGCCCCTTTCCAATTCACCTTTCTGTGCCTGGGGTCTAAATGGGGACTCTTTGTAGTTCTCAAAAGAGGGGAAATCCCAGAAAATGATTGACCCTGTAATTAAAGGCAACCCAGTCTTCCTGGTATAGTAGCTTAATGTCTGCCGCCATCCTGCACCAACAGATTCGTGAAAGTACAACTGCACAGTGGAGAAATGTCCCCTGGAAGACATCATCTCAAGTTGGTTAATAGCAGTAGCTGCAGTGTCAGTGATTTCAACACGTGCTACATGAGAAAATGTCAGGATGGAGCAAGCTTCTGATGTCTAATGAGGAACTGTAACAGAAATGAGCTGAGAGGTTAAGGCTATCTCCATGTCTTCAGGTTGATACAAGGAAGACAGGCAATGTATATAATAGCTTTGAGTCCTTAGAAAGGCAGTCTCTGTCACTTGGGGGTTTATTGGAGTGGGAAAAATTGAACAGCAGAACTCACTAGTTCCCTCATTTCACAATCTGTCTACACCAAACCAACTGTTTTAATGAAAAAAAAGATACCTCTTCCATTTGCACTGTGCTCTCTAGTACACAAGCATTTTCACAAATTCAATGCAGTTTCATAATCAATCTAACTCTACAAAGGAGATTGTTTTCTGTGTTAAAGGTTATGAAACTAATATAAACATAGTGTGAGACAAATTTTATATTATGAAATAATGAAATAGTTAATTTGGGAAGTATCTGAATTTCTCCCTACTTCCTACTTTTTTCTCTTATATTTTGTTCTCTCTGTGTGTCTGTCTTTCTATATAATAGATACTTTTCTCATATAAGAAAAGCTATGCAGTATACTACCAATTTATCTTTATTGAAAAGGAGTTCAGTGTCATCTGTTTGTTTCTTTTTTATATGAATTATTTTGGTCTATATTTTGTATTCTAACCAATTTGAAGATAATGACACACTCTATTAACATGTTAATCTGTCATTATTTTGTTATGAATTTTAATGTTTTCTGTAAAATAAAAGGCATAATACTGGAGCCTATAGAAAAGGCATTCCTATAAATTTTAGTCTTTACATAAAATATTGGTAAATGATTGATTGTGGTAGCTATCTTTGAAATATTTAATAGGATTTTTTCTATTAGCTATAGAAGATGAATAATATAATATCATCACTGTTGTAGACAAAACAACGAATTAGGTGAAGGTTAGACTGTAGTTGTTTCTATGAAATAGCTATTCTTCCAACAATTCGTTGTGTTTAGATTGCTTTTATGGCTAAAATGATTTTTTTTTTTTTTTTGAGACAAGGTCTCACTTTGTAGTTCAGGCTGGCTCTGAGCTCACTATGTAGCCCAGACAAGCCTCAAACTCAGCAATCCTCCTGTCTCTGCCTCCTGAGTGTTGGGATTACAGGTGTGAACCACCACGCCCGGCATTGTGGTATGTGGTATTGATTGCTATTGGGCGTGTCTCCATGCCCAGCATTGTATGTGGTTACCGGGAATCGAACTCAGGACCTTACACTTGTGAGGCAGGCACCGGAACCACTGAGCTAACCCTCCGGCCCTAAAATGAAAAAGTTTTAAGGAAATTTTCTTTCCTTCCTTTATTTATTTCATCCTTAATTAAGCCCTAGATTTAGTCATCCAACAGAACGTCGTAGTCTGTTGTACTCTATATAATAATGCAAAAGGGTCTGTTTTTAATATGGAAAAATTAGTTATTTTTATTGTTTCAAGAGATATGGCTAAGGGTGAAAATTTTTGGACTTTTGAAATGAGAGAAGAGGCTCTTACTACTGAAGAGTAGACTTCAGTTATACCATGACAGATGGGACCAAAGGAGGTCTGGAGGTTTTATAAAAGCCATTTGACAGTATGGTAAATTCATGGACAGAGATCTCAGTTTTCCTAGAATTTTGTATTCAGAGATGTGCTACACATAATTCATATCATTTTGCATAATTGTTTGTCTTAAATCTTTAAAATAACTGAAAGAGGAATTAAACTAATTTATAGACCTCCTATCATATAGGATTATAGCGATATTTTTCTTAGTGCCGTCCTATGTCTTCTGTTCAGTACTGGAAGGAAATACTAAGCCTTTTTGACAGATGAGAGGACCTGTAAACAAAGTGAAGTGGCTTCTTCAAGGGACAAGACTGATAAGCAAAATTCAAGAACCAAATCCTGGCTACTCTAGAGCTATGTTCTCTTTCTTCTACAGCACTTTGTGGTGACATAAATGTATTTTGCTAATCATAATCATTATCTTTTTTTGGTTTTGATTGTGTTTATATAATGGAGAGTGACTGACAGATGAACTAATAATGAGCTACATCCCCAGCTAGCTATTTGTTTGTTTCTTCATTTATTGTTTGAGAAGTTGCCAAGACTGGCCTCAATCTTGATATGTTCCTGCCTCAGCCTTCAGAGGAGCTGGGATTAGAAGTTTGTACCATCCACCTACCTTGTATTAAGTAGACACTATCAACTGAATTTTGCTGTAATTTAGTCTTAATTTTACATTAACGAGGATTGATCTCCTTAGTTCCAGAAATCAGATGCTAGAGTTGTCCAAATATTGGTAATGGAACTAATTTGTAAGTAAATTCCATTTGCTACTAGATTTAGTAGAGTAATTCCAACCAATATGATTGTTTATGGCAATTTGGTTAGCTTTTGGGGGGATTGCCAATATATATAAAATGTTTTAGTGAAAAAAATGTTTAAAATAAGAAAAGAAGATTCTGAACACTTATCAGCATGAAATCCAAGACACCTGATTATACATCAAGGTACTGTAGTGTTAGCTTCAAATAAGACCAAAATAGCATTAGAAATGTGCCAAGCTTTTGTGATAAACTTATAACATTAAAATGAAATTACTTTAGGATGACATTTTACAGTATCTGCTTCAAAAAGGAAATCACTAAAGCTAGGATAATCTAGGAAAAGCCAGTGAGAACTGAATAAGAGAATAATTATAATTGGATTTTTAAAAATTATTAATAAAAATTCAATGCATATATTGTTGCATTCTAGTAAATTTGTCTGTAAAAGATAATATATTTGCATGTCATATGTGCAACCTTAATGAGAATACTTCATTGAGACTCAAAATATGAGATTTTAAAATAATTTGAGGTCAGAATTATTTTCGTCATTGACATCTGTTAGTTTATTTTTCACATTTCAATAGAATTTTCCTCACAATTTTGGCTTTAAGCTTCCATCCTTACAACATAACCTTGCAGCATCACCTCTCACCTTTATCTTTTGGTGACTGAGTACTGAGATGGGACTTTATGAACTTGATCTGACAATTTAATAAGATGTAATAAGACCTGAAATAGGGGCAGTGCCCTTTCAACTGAGAAGATCTAGATAGATACAGAATCATCTCAGGAATATGTCTAACTACATTCCCTTTAACACTCCCCTTTAAAGCATTAAATGTTTTTCCTGTTTCAAACTAGAAAGTGATCATTTGGAATATTGGCGAGGAACAGGTCATTAGTGAAAACTCCAATGAAGACAATTGGCTTTGGGTTTGATTTTCCTGTTTTTGCGGTTAGCTTAGCACCAGATGGTGCCCTAGTGAGTTCTGTATAAATAATACAATCATAGGGTTGAGTGATTCTCTACCCGTCACAGACCAAAGCAGAAAATAGCACTTGTCTTTCCACACAAGCTCACATAGTCTCTTACTGCTGAATTGTTCTTAGGCCTCTCTAACTTTAAATTGTTATTGTGGTTGGTGTTTTCTTTTGTTTATTTATGGGGGAGGTGGACATCAAAACTCTCACTCTGACCCTAAAGGAAAAGTTGCTGGATATGAGATTCTTTAGGTGATAGATTCACTCACTGCTGAAAAGAGAAACAATGACCAAAATCTCTTCATATTCTGTATGTTTTGAAAGAGAAGTGTGGCCCTAATACTCTCTTGACGGTATACTTTGGGAGGCGATGCAAATGGATTTGCTTGCCAAATGCTTGTCACAACCTCTTGTATGCTTTCAAGGTCTAGATGAAGTGCTAGCTCCAGCCCATTCTGTCAGTGGTCTTTCTATGGGTTCCTATGAAAGATAGTTTGTGCTTTCAGATACAGCTCTTCTGTTGTGTGTTAGATTTTCCCCTGGACTTCTCTCTTTAGTTATTAGTATTGCCTCTCTATAAGATTATACAGTGCTCAAATATATTTCCTTCCAACCTGCACTAGTTAACACAGAATTGGCATTTGAAAACTGTTGACATGATAATGCACATATAGGTCACAGTTCTTACACATTGGAGCACAAATTTAGTGGTTAGTATCCCATTGAGTAAATACATTCTGATATAAAGGACTCTAGTTTCATCAAAATTATACAGAAAAAATGCAACATCCTCTTTACTGCCCTGAAGATTTGATATGCATAGCAGCAAACCCCAAAAAGGTAGGGTAGCACACTGAGGAAAATAGGCTGAATCACTATGAACACCTGGTTTGAAAGCAGTCTCTGTTTTTACATTAGAAGCATGAATAATCATACAACAAATTCAGCATTCATATAGATCTATAATAAAATCAATCTGTACCATGTCTTTCTAAGTAAAAGCAGGCTTCAGTTTCCAAGTGATTGTTATTTTGTATGTATTAAATGCTTTTGGCTGCCTCAAAAAGACCATTAGGATATTCAGATCAAATTATTTAAACCAGTGATTTACTACTCATACCAAACAATCCATTTCACATAATTCCCCAAAGTGTTTTATGGTCTGAAACAGAGTTCCCAAATTGTGGCCTGTGGGATATTAGTATTCCATAAAATATGAAGAAATGCCTATTAGAAAAAAATGGTTGTTTGGAGAAATATTGTATATTCTCTTTGCCTCTTGGGTCACCATATACCATAGTAAATGCTCCAAAGAGTCCTGTAGTAAAAATATCTGCATAATTTGTTTAACTTGGCATTTAGCAAACATTTGACCTTAGGAAGAGAAATAGCATTTAATGACCATTCTGTGCTGGCATATAGTAGTTTATCAAATCTTTATTTTAAGACTATAAATGTAGTATTATTATCTATATTTACAAGGGGAGAATTGAGAATCTGCAATGTTAAGGGACAGGTCCCAGAACATACAGTGACAAAGTTTTGCATAGTGAATTCTCATGTTGACTCAGCTACCAATTTGCTGATTATGAACATGTTTGACAAGTAAATCAAACTTAATTCCTCTACTGGCTACTTA
The DNA here is from genome assembly GCA_004025085.1 of Thryonomys swinderianus. NCBI lineage: Eukaryota > Metazoa > Chordata > Mammalia > Rodentia > Thryonomyidae > Thryonomys > Thryonomys swinderianus. Next base: position 14,060 of record PVIC010022198.1, on the reverse strand, counting down.
CCTTTAAGTAATAGTTTTTTAAGAAATAAACTAGATTTGTAGTAATATAATTTGAAAAAATAGATGTCACACAAGTGATATTATTATTTTACAAAATTAGGAAGGTTGGAACAAAAACAATGTTTCTTGGAAAACAACATATTTACTTCAAACATGATAAGTATAAAACTTTGAAAAGCAAATAAATGTGAGCAAACAACCAAACAGTTTTATCTGCCTGAGGGGTGACCGGAACACATACATTTCCATTCCTACTTATTGTGCACTTCTGAGATAGTCTGTCTTAGATACATGGATGGATCATGTTGGGTACTACATAAAGTGTTAAGGCACCCAGTGGAGCTATTGTGAAATGTTAAGAGTAGAAATGTGTTATGACTTGGCATAGAAGCTTTGATCCTTAACTGCAACTTTGCTTGTTCTGTAGCTATAAACTGGAAGCTGAGCTTCTTTGTATTTTATCACTCATTTACTTGCCACTATATAAACACCTGTGATGTGGCTTCACTACCAATTCCATCATTCCTCTGAACTTGTCAGATTCACCATGTGAGGTAAAATCGCTTCTACTACCCTCTTATAAGCTTATTTTTTTTTTTTTTTGAGACCGGGTCTCACTTTGTAGTTCAGGCTGGCTCTAAGCTCACTATGTAGCCCAGGCAAGCCTCGATCTCAGCAATCCTCCTGCCTCTGCCTCCTGAGTGCTGGGATTACAGGCATGAGCCACCATGCCCAGCACTGTGGTATGCGGTATTGATTGCTGGTGGGTGTGAGTCTCCATGCCCAGCATTGTATGTGGTTACCGGGATTGAACTCAGTACCTTGTGCTTGCGAGGCAGGTGTCGGAACCACTGAGCTAACCCTCTGACCCTATAAGCTTAAATTTTAATGATTTTGATGTAGACTTACTTTGCACTAATTTTGAGTCTTTAAAAGATGTTTTACTGGTAAACTCTATTAAGAAATAAGTAACACAATACATAATGCATACTAATTCCAATCTTTCTATGTTTATTATACAAAACCAGCCTGAAAGTCAAGATGGGTATATGAAAAAGGAGAAGAGGATTGCTAATTAGACAACTAAGTTGCCAATTGCAAACTGATTTCCTTGTTATCGAAGTTGAACCAAATCCCGTTTTTAATCTAGAAGCAATTACCTAGACATTGCTCAATTGAACTGAGGCGGTCTCTATTCTACATCTACATCCCTGAACTGTCATTAGCTTATATCATAAATATTGATATAGCGTGTAATACTTCACCAAGTTTATTAAAAGAATAATTTAGAAGCCCATGGTGATTTTATCACCCAGGGTTCTACAATTCTCAGGAGTGTGATGAGTGTTTTCATGGTTTTCCTAGTATTTGTATTTATGAGTTGTTTATGACTCTGACATTATTTTATGCCAGAATTCATTAACCTTTAAAAAATTTCTGATATGATAAGACATTATTGTCACCTCTGTTTGCTAGACGCACAGAATGCATCCTAAATTGAGGTGATAGAATTGAGAATTGATAGCATTGAGACTCCTTGGAAGCCGCTTTCTTTGGCCACTTGGTCTCTGAGGTGTACTGTGGATTGCTGGAGAGGGCAGAGCTGCCTCTGACAAGACACCTTTCAAGTTTCTGTGCTACAGTGCAAAATTACCAGCTTTCTTCTCTGAAAACTATGATTTCCTGAAAGGTGTGGATCCATCTCTTTGCTATAAAGAATACAAGACGAATAATGCAATTATTTAAAGAATAGTTTCAATATATAAGCGAGGGCAATTGTCACACAGTCTGTGCATAGCCTAAACAAGTTTTTACTCTGACAAAAGCATTTTTCTAAGAGCAACTCCTCAGGGAGATTACTGCTTTCTGGGTGCTACTCAACAGAACTTAAGTAGACAATAAAAAACAACTAAACAAACAAACAAAAAACCCTCCACTCCTTTCAAAACCCTTTGTTCTTTGTTCAGCTGAAAAAAGTGAACCAACTACCAGAACTACTTTTTAATACATATTAAATCCTGACCTTTTTGCTGCTAAGTGGCGACTTTGGAAAGGCTGAGGTTGAACCCAGATCTATTTTTATATCGATTCTGTCCTGGAAGAGATGTTTATGTCCTTGAAATAATTTGTTGGTGGTGGTTCATTCATTATTGTCTTTATATATTAAATGAGAAGTCCTTTGTTTTCTTTCAAGTTCTGGATAGGATAATTAGCCATTTTGTAAACCAATATAGTACAGTATTTCATCTGGATAAATTAATTTATAGTGTTGCATTGAAATGTAATTAAAATGTTGTTGCAACTAGTTTTTAGTCCCTAATCAGCAATTGCTGTAACTCTGTACATGAATTGGATGGTAAATTTTATTAGCTTGCTTTCCTGGGCAAAAGATAGAGTCTAATCACAGTTTCTGATCCACAGAGCTGCAGAACAAGCCCTTAACTTCAGCTTGTTAAGCAAAAGTTGTCCACCCGCAGTTTTAATGATGTGGGGATAAGATGCTCCATTTTGTATTGAGAGTGAGTTTTTCCTTTCCTTGACTTTTTCTTCATGCTTGACAATTCTGCCTTATGAGCTTGAAAGTAAATGTCTGTTTTGTTTTCATTTAGGCTAATATTCTCTTGTTTTGTTTTTCTTTCATAAATGCCAAATGCAATCCAAACAATCTTTCAATTTGTCTGCTGATGTGATTTCAAAGTAAATTTCAGCAATTGAAACTTATCCGTGCATTCATTTACTCTGTCACTCAACATGTATCTATCTATGCCTACACTGATCAAGTTATTGTGCTAAAGAGACCTTATAGCATTACTTGAAAGTGTAACCATTTAGACACAATTTGAAACTGTCAAATTAAAAATTTTAAGTACCATATTTTTAGCAGAAGAATGCCCAAATTGATAACAAAAATACCAGTGAACACAGTGTATTTTCACAACTACGATTGTAAATATTTGTCATAACAGCAACATACATACTGAGTTGGTGACTCTATTGGACTCTGAGGGGCTTTTCTGTGATTGTCTTTGCCCCCAGGCAACTCACATAATGGGGCTTTTTCCTGGAGAAAGTATTTCCTCAGGGTCAAAATAGGAATCCTGTAACACGTTCGTGTCCCCCTTGATTGTAACACATTTAGAAAGTTAAACAGAAGGAGTTGAAAATTGGGACTTTGGGATGTAGGAAAGTAATTTAAAATATTTTATAACAGCTCTTTGCACCTTAGATGAGATTTAATGCAATACTCTGTTTTGCTTTACAATGTTCCTTGAATTTGTGGAAATTAATTTTCATGATTGCTTCTACATGTGCACACATGAATATGTACATGACTCTTATAGGAAAAACATGATCAAATCCATTCAGAATGAGAAGAAACAATATAGTTCATGTGCACGTCTATTTCAAAATATACCTTCTTGATTGATTAAGGGATATGTCAGCAAAATACTCTGGAGTTTCAGCTACATTATTCTAAAAGGGCTAAATAAACTTCAGAAAACATCTTCTCACTTACGCTTCTTCTTAGGCCTCAGTTCAAAACCCTGACACAGTAATAAAACCCACTCTTCAACAGGTAGGACCAGCTTTCTAACATGAGGCTAGGGAGGAGTGCAGAGTAAGTCTGGAGGCTGGACAGCCCTGGAGGGGTCCAAGCCTCACCAGTCTCTACCACACTATCCCCAAGTTAGCTGGTTATATGGCCTCTGAACACAACAGGACACCACTCCAACTAATACCTGCACTATGTACCTCTTGTTCACACATTACCATCTCGAATGTCTTTTCCAAAGATGAAAGCAGTTGAAGAGCCCAGCTTTCTCGACTATGTACTCACACAAGGCCTGCTTTCCCCATCACTGTCCTACCACTATGGTTATTCTCTAGAGAAATTGTGTTCACCAGAGACCCTGCTCCAGCTATCAGAGGCAATTAAAACTACTGGGTCTAGGAAATCAAGTATCAGAAATTTTATGGTCATTTAGGCCAACACTCATCTGGCATTTGGATTCCTGTTGTTTCTAAATAGATTCCCTTTTACAGAGAATTGGTTGCTTCCTGAGATGGCCCCATTGTTCAATGTTTCTTCTAGGATGTTCTCTTTATTGCCAGTGTCAAATAGTACTGTACAAAAGAAAAGTGTCCCAAGGTCAAATAAGTTTGAAAAGCACATAGGAAAGACATGAGGAGAAATGGTCCTTCATGGAGCATGTAGTCCAGGAAGGCTGGCTCTTTAACAATTTTCATAGTATTCCTGTGGAAAATGAACTTGTTTCATTTAACCTGGACTTTCTCCCAACTGATTTGGTCTTCAATTTTTTTTCTTACATATGATGTTTTGGTATCCTATTCCACAGAAAAATGCTTCAGAATATTTTTTCTACATAATATACGTTGATCAAATAAGCTTAAAATTGTCTTTTTGTCTCCTATCAAGCTGATATTTGACTCCTTCAAGTCTTATTCTATGGGACAATTTACTATTTAGACACATCTCCATATTTTGCTTTGCTTGGCTTATTGGACTTAACTAGTCATCTTTCTCACTCCTTTTTATTTATTTCCTCCTTTTTCTCCCCATTTCTTTTCTCCTCTTCCCCCTCTCCTCCTCCTATTTTTTTTTATATTTTGTGTTATTGGACACCACTCCCTCTTCTGCTTTCTATTTTTTCATGCTGGATAGGTGATATTATAGATGTATCCTCTATGCCATTCATTGTTGTCATGAGTGTGTCCTCTGTAGCAGGCCTTTTTCATCTTTTTTTTTTAATCGGTGAGTGTTTATCAGGAGCCAAAGTGGGCAAAGTTGGTACCATGGTATCAACATACATCTCCCTTTGGTTCTGACTTTTGTGATTGAGGCAAAGCAGCATGGCATAAGACCATGACTGGGGAAAGATATTCAGTTCATAGTTATTAATAATGAAGACCAGTGCAGACGAGGAACAAAATGTACCCTTCAAAGAATGTCCCCAGTGTCCTACTTCATGCAACTGGAACCCATCTCTTAAAGTTTGCATTACTTGTTCTACTTCCCAGTAGAACATTCAGGTGGAGTCCAGGCCTTCTACACATCCACTTTTGGGGGACATGCCTCATCTGACCTACTAACACTGCTAGTCACTTTAATTAGTAACAAATCCTTCAGAGAATATTTTCCAGAGTTCATGTCTCTAGTTGTTGTCGCTTGCAAACATTTAATTCAAGAGGTTAGATGTCTTTTTTCCATTTTTAGCTCTCCTAATTTTGCCTTAGAAAAAGTAGTTATAAATGTAATCTCTAAATACATTGGCTCATTGAGTCTTCATAAAATTGATGTCATTTCTTTTGAGATGGTCAAAATTCTGCAGACTACTTTGCAGAAAATATTTATACATTGTCTTATTGCACCCGTAATACCATTCAGTGTGTAGATAATTTACTTTGTGTGGTTTCAGTGTATTTGTTTTGTAATTTTTCAACTGAAGGAAGAAATATGTGAAATTGTGTACACTAATTAGTGTGGTTTGTAAAGGAACAGAAACTTTCAAATGTGTGAAAAGTAAAGCATCCAGATGAAACATTTAATTATAATTGCTATTTAAACATCATTTCACTTAAAATGTGTGTATTAATTTTTCTTAAAACTGCAGGTTTGGAATGGTTTATTGTTAATTAACCTCACACAAGACAAAATAAAAATACAATGTTTTGCTCAAAGTTACTCTAAACCTTCTATTTTAATGTATTTGTTTTTATTTTTGCAAGTATGTTGACAAAGATTTAACCCTAGGTATTCATATGTATTTCATGAGGGTAGTATTACTGAGAGTGTGAATCTACTTTTGCACATTGCAGCATCTTTATATGTTTACTGTTAGCATCAGCTTACAAAGGAATTATGTCAGAAGCAGCAGACAGCTCAATTTCTGAGATGAAAAGACAAGTTCATGATTGACATGATGCTATTTTCTAGCATAGACACTTGAATATGTTGTTTCACAGGTCTGAATCTCAGGTCTTCATTTGCAAAATGGACATTAAGATGATAGTGGGTCTCTAACCACTAGAATTGCTTTAAAGATTATATGCGGAGTATTCAAGGAAATTACTTACAATATTACCTTATACTCATAAGAAATGGTTGAGTGACTATTGTGCTCTTATCTATGGCCAAATCCATAAAATCTGCAGAAAATTTGTCATGTTATTATTTGTATTTATGTTTATTTGCATGGGACTCTGGTAATTCCAAAGGCCCTATTTCTCAAAAGTATTCTATTTTCATGATGATTGCAGATTATATTATCTGATTCTTGGAATGCAGCAGTACATTAGAAATTCATACCAGTGGTGCCCAAAATAAATTTCAGGCATAACACCTGACCAACCACACTGGCTTAAAATGCATATTGTAAGTATAAAGGTAAAGTTTACTACTTTTCTGTGCCCCCCTTATGAACCAAACAGTGTTTAGGATAGCAAAAATAAAATAAATCCTTCCTAGTCTGAATTTGTAAAGGTAGAAATGGTCTTCTGTAAAGTAATTTAGGTTTAATACATGATTCTGAATATTTTGTTTCCCTTATCAAATCCAGCTAGTGCAATTTAAATTTTGTCTGGATTTTTGTTGCTGTTGTTTATTAAGTATTGCCAAAGTTACAAAATACAGTGGCGTGTACTGTGGATCTGAGTAAAATATCTTTGTTGTAATATGCTCCTATTTAATATTAAAAGAACAGCAAGATTTAATTACGACCAATACTATATAAGGACCGAGATAAAGAGATCAGCCAGTGATTCAAGTGCTCTGAATAGACAGTCTCAGAGAATATCTCTAGTCAGCAGGTCCTCCGGGATGCTTTTGAAAACTGTTCTTTGCCCTAGAAGTTCACATTAAATGGACATGAGTTTGGGCTACATCTAACAACACTTAAAACTAAAGGGGAAAAGGGTTATTTTGGCTCCGAGTTTGTAGAGATTCCAGTCCATAGTTGGCTGGCTATAAGGCAGAGCGGCATAGAAGAGGGACAACACAAGAGGACAAATACAATTCATGGCATGGAAGGCAGGAGGCAGTGAAAGGAACAAGTAGCAAACTACAGCAGCAGCCTGCTTTTTGTCCTTTTATGTTTTAGCCAGGCTGCATGCTCTTAGGGTGGATATCCCTCACACATGGAGTGGACGTTCACTTTACCACATACAAAGCTATGCCAATATCAGTGGACTGATTTACTAATCACAAACCCTCAATCCCAGCATCAAACACCTTTCGTCCAGCCACCTCTCAATAGCCCCATCTATGTCTACAGGAGTATTTGGGGGAACATCTAGACACAAGCCATGGATGGCTGCACTACGGCTTACACTCCACTCTCTGTGGTCCCTTCATATTTGTGCTGCCTGAAGGTGGCATCTATTGCTAATTCTCTCACCTGGAGGGGATGCCTTCTTCTGTTTTATGTAAACTTAATTGATAGAGTATGTAGACCTGGCAGTAAGTCTCCATTATGTACCTTCTGTCTGTACATAAAAAGATAAGCCCTCTTAAAAGGTAACTTTGTAGATGGTAGAAGCTGAGAAAAGATAACTTGTCATTCCAGAATGGTTATTTTGGTTCCACAATATATCTAAAAATGATACAAAAATTACCTTAGTAGCAACACGGAAAGAATTGACTTTATAATCAGAAAATCAAACATTTAATCCAAATTTCAAAATTTACTGTCTTTGTGACCTTGATTAAGTTAATGGAAAATGTGGGATACATAAATAAATCCTGAGACCATAACATCTGTAATGGTCATATGCACTACAAATGTTATTGAAGGAAACCTGATGCATGAATAGAAAGCAGTGAATGATTTCTAAGACAAATAAATGATTGTTGTTGCTATTATAAAGCAAAACAGTCACCTTGCTTACAATGTTTACCTCAGGTAAAAATCATCTCTGATCTACATTAACTATATTGGAGAATATTCATATTCTTCTGTTCAATTGTGTGGATTTAGGAATTCAAAGAATCATTTCTTATCTAATGACCTCCTTGGGGTTCCTAGAGAATGACTTCCCATGCTATAATCTGGGTCAGGGGGTTTGGAATGTGAAGAAGAGATGTATTACACCACTGTATTTTGAAAATTTTGAGATTTGAGAGTACATGATCATGTTACAGAAATCAGATGATGCTGTATCCATTATGCTGACCCTACGAAACTCTTCAGAAATCGAGATTTGGCTTATAAGAAGTGTGTGCTGCTTTTTTTTTCCAGATAGAAACCATTCTTTGAGAAAATCCCATTGCATGTAGAATACACTTATCAGCAACAATATTCCAAAGTTGTTATCCACCCTGGGTTAGGAAGAGCAGCAGGAGGTCCTAATCAGATTTCATGGGTAAAATATGCAGTACATTTATTGTTTCTTCAGAGGTTAGTAAGGTATAAACTTTTCTGCTGGAATTCTAAAATGTAGTTTAAGAATAAGTAGCTATAGGGCTTGGGATTTAGCTCAGTGGTTCTGGCATCTGCTGGCAAACTCAGAGGTCCCGAGTTCAATCCCCGATCCCCGGTATCACACGCCACAGAGCCAGGGCTGGTGGCTCATGCCTGTAATCCCAACACTCGGAAGGCAGAGGCAGGTGGATTGCTGTGAGTTCAAGGCCAGCCTGAAGCACAAAGCTAGAGCCAGTCTTTAAAAAAAAAAAAAAAAAGAATAAGCTACAAAAAATTCTTTAAGAATATCTTTGTTATTTTGAGTGGCTTCAGATTATGGGAAGACATCCTCCAGCAAATAATTTCCTCTCATTATAAACACTTAGTAAAACAAGATTGAATCATTGAGGATATTCTGTGTGTTGTTTTCATAATTTGATCTGTGATTAACATATTTAATTCTGCTGTATATGGTACTTGTTATTTTCTAATGGGACTTGAGTTTGAACCAGTATTATTTTATAATTTCCTTGGCTCACAAATTCTTACTTCTCCAGGGTACTTTGCTCCCATATTTGGCCTTAGAATTGTTTGATTACCAAATCATTTTTCTTACATTTATATTCCTTTTTATCACGTCTGCTGTTGGACTTTACTGATGTAAAGTGTACCATTTTTCGTATCACTTCTTTTAATGTATCTTTGTGTTCTTATTGTTTGCACTGATGACATTTTTGGGAGTAATGATAGTTTTACAACTTTTTTGATTGCTAGGATGTCTACAAAGCTTTAACTGGAAAATGGTATCAAGAATAACCATAATCTTAAAATGAATAAAACACTTAATGTTTACCATGACTTTCCCCTTTCTTGATCAAATAGCTTCCTTCTGTCCACATCATTACACTAACAAGCTAGCTAAGTAGGAATGTGTTTGTTTGGTAAATATTTAAGATGTCATATTCTGAAAAGTTCTGTTTTGACATGTGTTCTAATTAAAAGAAATTTATATACAAGAATGGGAAATAATGTCAGGAATTACATTATTTGGAAAAATGTTTTTCTACTTTCATGAGGTATCTTTTTATTAAAACATCACATTGGCAGATAGGACCACAAATTTACCCCAACATTTTCTTCCAAAAAATGTTCTAACCATCCATTTCTCTAGTAATGATAAGATTGTCCATTTCTCCTCTCGAAAATACTATCCATGGTTTAAATTATAGTTGCCTGTTAGGTACTGAGGAAACATTTCTATTCTATTTTGGTTGTGAGTTCTCTTCCTTTTAGTTTTGAATATTAAAAAACTGTATTATGAAAGCATAGCAGGCTAATCCGCTACTGGCTCTCTTGATTTACTGTCTGCAGGAAGCAAGTTTCTGGCTACCTGTCCTTTTACCCCCTAGTGTCTCAATTCCTTTAATTCTCTAATGTTACTTACTTGACACACTAAGGTACCTGGTTTCCTATTAGTTGAGGACACTACAATATGAATGCCTCCGAGCTTAGCCTAGGCTTTGGCATTTTTCTGTGGTACTTCGCAGTCACCTTCTTTATTCTCTTCACCTAAGAGCTGTCTGTGGTTTTACCTTCCTTCCTAGATGATTAAACCTCCTAATTTCACCAGGAAAACAGATGCATCCTGTCTTCCAAATTTTTCCTCATCTCCACCTTCAAAATATTGCCAAACATATTTTTGTTTCCTTTCAGAGTTGAGTAAAGTGTTTGGTTTGCATATATTTTCTTATCTGATCCTTTCATTTCAGCTTTCTTGCCACAGGCAGGTCTGTTAATTTGGGCGCTCATCATTTGTCAGCTTTAGATTATTGTCGTTTCTAGTCTTGGCCCTCGTCATGCCAGTTGCTTCTCCAAGACATAGCCAAAGCAGTGGATCACTCAAATTATGTCACTCTGCTTCTAACTCTTCATGGCTTTCAGGTTAAAATTTCAAATCCTTAACATGCAAACAAGATTACTTCCTAATCAGGTATATTGTAATCTGATTTTCCACCATTCTTTATACAGCTATTTTCCTGATCACACCATGTGTGTTTTATATCTTGATTCTCTTCTCCCTTTATTTTAGATGTATTGATCTACCTTTGGCTATACAAGAGTGTAGCTGATGTACTTACAAACAGGCATTCTAGACATCAGTTAAAATTGTTGAAAAATTAAAACTAAAAAATTATAAAAATACTTCATGTTTTCTACCTTAAATACTTTCAGTATGATTCATCTTTAGAAGTTTGAAAAATTAAGTTGACTATATTCTAATAGTTACCTCAAGTAATATAAAGCAATGGGTATTGAATATGATAACTAAGAGTATGCATAAAATTTCTTAGCAGTTCATGTATTCTGACTATGCACACAAATATGCTGCTACTTTGCAAAAATGCGATGAGAGGTACTCGTGATTTTATAATCTTCTGCCATAAGATCTGTCAGTAGTTTCATTATGTATGTGCTTTCCAAGGTCGAATAATGTCCTTTTCAAAATTTCATTTGGAATTTAGACTTGCCAACTACAATTAAAGACTGAAATTTTCTTTTGAAAATTTAATTAGAATCATTGTTTTTGTCCCAGTGCTTTGACTTGGGTGAGCCACTTTCTTTCATCTTGTCTTGATAAATGGTTTCTCTCAAAGCTGAAAATGATGACTTCTGAATGGAAACATGGTTTTAAATGCTGAGTTTGATTGGCAATGTGTACTGTCATAACTCTTCGATTCTACAGCAGGCAACTTCCAGCAAAGAATATGTTTTCTAAATGGCAATAAATGCTTCTTCTCTTCCTCCTCCTTCCTCGTCCTCTTCCTCTTCCTCTTCTTCCTTTCTTCTTCTTCTTGCCTACTAATGTAGTCTGCTGATGTGCCAGAGATAACAAGTAAAAGAATTTAAATGTGAAAAAACTCTTGATGAAAGTAAGAGTAAATATCTTTTAAAATATAGGTACAATTTCAATAGAAAATATATGATATATGCTTTCTTAAAAATGAGTTTCCTTAAGTATCATAAAATACAATCTGCATAAATTAGAAGATACACTAACATGACTAACATGGCTGAATCTTTTAAAATGTACCAGTTTTAAAAAATCTATAAGTTTTCAGTGCTGGGCATGGTGGCTTACATCTGTAATCCCTGGACTCAGGAGGCAGAGGCAGGAGGATTGCTGGGTTTGAGGCTCACCTGGGCTACATAGTGAGCTCAGGGCCAGCCTGAACTACAAAGAGAGACCCTGTCAAAAAAAAAAAAAACAGTGTATCAACTTTTCCAATGTGCTGTCTTATCATTAATGGGTATAGGACATTGGAAATTAATTTGTAGATTTCATATAAATTAAATATAAATTTTTATTATGTCTTAAGACAGTGCCTCTTAAATTCATTTTGGGAAAATAAATTGCAGTAGTTAAAGTGTATTATGTAAATATCAATAAGTGCTTAATAAAAGAATGATGATAAGAGCTTTTTAAAAGGGGAAAGAAAAAATTGGGGGGAGGGAAAAGGAAAGTGATACAAGAAAGAATTGAGATGTGTTAGGTACATGTACAAGTCCATGATGAATGTCTTCATTATGTACTATAGATATGTACTAAAAAGAAAAAATAATAATCACTAAGGAGATAAAGGTGAAATAATGGAGAGCTAAAGAAAAAAAAACTAAATCACCTTGAAAAATAATCATATAACAAAACATGATAGACATTAAGGAATAGAACCCAATCATGAATAATTATCAGAAAACTGGTTGGAAACAAATCACGAGATTTTAGGATAATAGTTAAAATTGACTACGTTTCTTGGTGAAAGTCTTTTGGCTAAGCATATTCATTGATATTAGAAATGAGTACAGTTCTTTTGAAGGTGCTGTAACATAAGCTCTCTCATATTTAGAATTATGGAATAGTGTAAATTCCTCTAATCTTTCCAAAAAGTAAATCGAAATATGTAAAACTTGACAATAAAAAAAAATAAAGTTAAGAAAAAGGAAACAAAATTTATGTATGTAGGGGACAGAGGATGTATAGAGGGCAGAAGAAAGGGGAAAAATGAGAATTGAGATGTGTCATGTACAGGTGCAAGTTCTCAATGTTGAATGAGATCATATTGTATGTATAAAATGTACCAATAAAATCAGTGCTTAAAATGTGCCTTAAACTCTATTAAACCTTATCCCGATTTGTAATTGAATTACCAAGATGAAATAATCAGGATGTAGACAAATATTCATATGGGAAAAATCATTATATTCTGATTAGTAATGATGAGAAACTTGTAAAAACCTAACCACAATATGAAAGTGCTGAAAAATTACGGTATCTCCATCATGATACAACAAGATGTGGACATTTGTAATCTCCTGCATGCACAATTTCAGTTGTTACATGATTAGGCAATCCCACAGAATTTGAATCAGTGTGATGTCACAGAATAGCTACACTTAGGATTAAGTCACCTGAATCCATCATTACATGATGTAATCAGTATGGATCTTGTGATCAGACAGTACATCTCTGCTCCTAGTGAGCAAAGAGGCTTTGAACAAATGATTTTATCTGTCAGAGCTTTAGTTATTATGCATGAAGAGACAAAACTGAGATAAAACTCTTAGTTCATTCCCTAGGATATATTAAACTTACAGTTGTAGCTATTATCGATATTACAATTATATATTATGCGCTGGGGAGACCAATGCATTTCTAAAGAAAATACTGTTGTTTTTAGGAAACAGTACTGTATTTTAACAGCTAATGCTACCATAGGGACAGACTATTAGCTGAACTTCTAGTCTAAATACATAAGATTCAAAGGAAAGAATTAGTTTTCAATAGACACTAAGCAAGTCCCACGTAGGAATCACTTCTCCAACTCCAGCACCTAGCATAGTTTCCAACATACATTAGTGCCAGTAAAGATATTTTGGCTGGCTGGCTGGCTGGATAGATGCTGTATGACAAAAGCATCCTGGTATCCTGGCAGTATATGAAGAGATCTAGTGATGTACATCAGGAGAAGAGAGCATATAGGTATGCGGAAGCAGAAGGGAAGGTTGAAATCAAGGGAGCTAGGAAGGTACTGACAAGATAGCTCTCGGCTTTGTGAGCTGTGACCCATCTCATTTTCTGCACTGCTTGGAACCCTGTTTTCACACTCAGCTAAAACAGCTGAGAACATATAATAAGAAAATGAAGCTCCTGTGGTCACACTGATGAACTCAAGAATCTTCTCCTTTCTCTAGTGAAATTTAGTGGCAAGATGACAAGTCAGAAACTGTGCCAGCAGCTATTTCTAAACCTGTGGAAATCCAGAATCTAGGCTAACAGGGCAATAGGACCATGGCTATGGTGAGTTATTTTCTGAGCTCTAAATCGACTCACATGGTCTGACCACAGATATTTTTCCCAAGATGTGGAGACATTCACTTTAACAGTCTCAAGGGATATATGTATATCATGTCTCCTTTAAATGATGTACCACTGTTGGAAATAACATCCTCTGAAATTAAGGCTGTTCCAAAAATTTTGGAAGCATGCACTTGGTCTGAGGTTTTGCATCGTCTTAAATGTAAGCATTCTGTCTGAACTTTCAAAAACTTGGCGATCTCATGAATTATGATGGGAGAGGGAGAGGG
>PVIC010022197.1:0-27876 GCA_004025085.1 Thryonomys swinderianus | reverse complement strand
TTCTTTCTTTCTTTCTTTCTTTCTTTCTTTCTTTCTTTCTTTCTCTTTCATTCCTTCCTCCCTCCCTCCCTCCCTCCCTCCCTCCCTTCCTTCCTTCCTCTCTTTCCCTCCCTCCTTCCCTTCCATTTATGTATGTATGTATGTATGTATGTATGTATGTATGTATGTATGTATGTATGTATTTGGAGACAGGGTCTCGCTTTGTAGTTCAGGCTGGCTCTGAGCTCACTATGTAGCCCAGGCAAGCCTTGAACTCAGCAATCCTCCTGTCTCTGCCTCCTGAGTGCTGGGATTACAGGTGTGAGCCACCACGCCTGGCTCCTTCCATTTATTTTTGAGGCAGGCTCTTGCTTTGTAGTGTAGGCTGAACCAGGCAAACCTGCAACTCCACAGTCCTTCTGCCTCTGCTTCCTAAGTTCTGGAATTTCAGGCATGAGCCACCCTGCCTGGTACTCTGGTGTGTGGTAGTGATTGCTGGTCGGAATGAGTCTCCACGCCTGGTATTGTTGTATGTGGTTATTGGGGATTGAATCAGGACCTTGTGCTCGCTAGGCAGGTGCTGGAACCACTGAGTTAAATCTCCGGCCCAATCTTTTTTATTTTTTGTTTTTATTTTTTGAGACAGGGTCTCACTTTGTAGTTCAGGCTGGCCCTGAGCTCACGATGTAGCCCATGCAAACCTCAAACTCAGCAGTCCTCCTGCCTCTGCCTCCTGAGTGCTGGGATTACAGGCGTGAGCCACCATACCTGGTTTAATCTTTATTTTTGAGCATTTTATCTACTTAAAATCTGCCTTTGTAGATTTTACCTACCTAGATATTTATATTGCTTGATATATTATTATTTTCATTTAAAGAAACAATATATAAAAATTACAAATATTAGGGGGCTGGAGATTTAGCTCAGTGGTTCCAACGCCTGCCTCGCAAGCACAAGGTCCTGAGTTTGATCCCGGTAACCACATAGATTGCTGGGCGTGGTGACTCACGCCCACTAGCAATCAATACCACATACCACAGTGCTGGGTGTGGTGGCTCACGCCTGTCATCCCAGCACTTGGGAGGCAGAGACAGGAGGATTGCTGAGTTTGAGGCTTGCCTGGGCTACATAGTGAGCTCAGGGCCAGCCTGAACTACAAAGCGAGACCCTGTCTCAAAAAAAAAAAATTACAAATATTAATGGAGTATCATGTAATATTTCAGTACATATATACATGGTGTAATGTTTGATACGTTACTAATTATATAGATGTTAGGGTGGGAAAACTTTTCTTAATTACTGAGGGCCCTGTTGACTTAAATAACTTTTATATTGCTACATGGTATACTTTTATAAGGAGAAAGGGTTGTTAATACTGTTATACATTTCACATAAAGCCTGGATATTATGTTTATATATGAAGTGTTAGAATGTCAGATACATGTTTATTATTTGGAAGAAATGGTATCTTTGGGTAGATTAGATTTAACTAATATGAATATGTTTTTAGTTTGTAAACTATACATATAATATATTCACATATAGTTTACAAACCATATGTATAGTTTACAAACCCCCTCATTCTTTGGACCTATTGAACTTTTAGAAGAACCACTATATTTACTGATATCAGGAATGATAGGTAATGTTCCTGTAGTTTGCTGAGATACTACTTAAATGCAGACAGAGTACCTACATACTTATAGTCTGATTAGCAGTTAGTGTCTTTAGACATTTTATTTTTCTCAGACATGTTTAATTTAGATTCATGGGAGTTACTAATGAATTTTGTAGTATCATTTGAGTTATAGACAGTAAAGAGAAATTTTTAGTATCTGTACCTTGAACAAATTGTATTAGTGTTAATATAATGATTTCTGTAGTACCTATATTTAATATTTGATAGTACACTTTCATTATTTTGCAGACATTTATGCCTAGCAGTAATCTAGTCAATACATCTTTTTGTCATTTATTTTCCTAAATTACATTTTCTGCTATATTTATCCTTTTTAGAGAAATATAAAAGGAATTTTATGTGAGATGATAATTTTTGACATATACCACTTGTATAAGTCTTGTAAATTATAAGTTTGTTAATATGTAGGGTGACATTATCTAAATAAGTTTTAGTTTTTCCTGTAACATTTTATTCAGAATATACTTCAGTCTCACTTCTGTGAAAGAGATTCTAAAGAAAAAAAAATAGTTCTCTGTACCATTCTGATTTTGGGGGTGACATAATCTTGGTGAGTTGTCCAGGCTAGCCTTGAACTTGTGATCCTTCTTTTCCACTCTCTCAGAGTGCTTGGATTATAGGCATGTGTGGCCACACCTGGCTAAAGGATACATTTTAGAAATGCTAAAAAGTTAGAATAGCCCTGGACATCATATCCTTAAACTAACGGTAGCACTGGAGTAGAAGAATTTGTGTATTGTTGGTTCTGGCATCTGACTTAATACAAATGAGGAGTTGCTCTGTGAGGAACAGCTTTTCCGTGGTTGAGAATTCATCACAAATTTGCACAATTTTTTGCAAGAAGTCTAGCAGTACAGCAAGTATAAAAAAAATCTTTGCAGTGTAAAAGACCAAGCCATAGACATAGATACTTGGTGGCAAGACCTCCCTGTTGCGTGGTATTTGCAGCACCACCTAGTGGATGTCAGTTGGTCACCCTTCCATTAGAGTTAGGTTTAAATGCCAGTCCTTTCTTATCGAGTGGGACAATTTTGTTAGATCTCATTTAAAGTAAGAATAGTACAGAGTAAGGTTATCATTATTAGAGAAAGTTCTTCACAGACTTTAAACTATGCAGTGTCTCACCATTATTTTTGTTTGTTTGTTTTTTTCAATAAAGGATCCATTTCTTATCAGTTCCTTCTCAACACATACATGCCTTTAAGTTAATGAAATATCCATGTCACATTGTTTTTCATTATAGTACAAGAAATATTTCGTTGGATGCTAGAGTGGTCATTTCATGGTAACTTTGGAGGGCTAAAGGAACATTTTCAACATCATTACTTCAGTCCGTTGATATATTCTCTTTTAGCTAAATATGTAATGCCATGTCAGGAAGAGTTTCATGGCTCAGATGGAAAACTGAATTATCATACCAGCTTTTTCCCCTAGGGATATGTTATTTCTTCTAATGAAAAGATCAGAAACATTATAAAAAGGACATATTTTTAAGGACATACTCTTTTCTAATTCAGTTGTACAAGTGAGACCAGATGTTTCAACAGATACTAGGATTCTTCTAGTAATGACCATTGCATAAGATGAATTTAAAATTTAAAAATCTGGTGAGCAAATATGTTGGTTAAATGACAAATACATATTTGTTCAATTAAAAGTATTTCACTTAGTCCTTCAAGGAAAAATTTATTAGTCTTTAAAAAAAGATTATTCTGGTTTTAGAAGGCTCTTGTTCTCTCATTCTTGCTGTGGGAAATGAAAGTAATATTTTTTGGAGTTAAACTTTGTAGTTAATATGGCCTTTATTTTAGATTTCTGAGTTTTTATATGGAATAGTTTATTATTTGATTGTTTTCATTTTTATATAGATGGTTGTCAAAACTTTCATGGACATGGACCAGGACTCTGAAGAAGAAAAGGAACTTTATCTAAACCTAGCTTTACATCTTGCCTCAGATTTTTTCCTCAAGCATCCTGATAAAGATGTTCGTTTATTGGTAGCCTGCTGCCTTGCTGATATTTTCAGGATTTATGCTCCTGAAGCTCCTTACACATCACCTGATAAACTAAAGGCAAGTATTGATTCAAAGAACTGCCAAGACTATATTCTGATACATCTTTCTAAGGAAACTGGGGAATTAAAGTATTTACTTTCTTTGGCTTCCTTGACAGTAGCTATAGCAATCTTTTATTGATCTTCTCTTTTAGTTTGAACTTTAGACAGTTATTGATATTCAGGATAAAGAACTTAATACAGTGAGGCTATACTTTTACATTACAATTAGCCCTTTGTTTTTCAGTATCACTTTTGAGGCAGTTCTTTTACCTGTGGAAAGCCCATATTGAAGACCATGGTCTTTATTTAAAAGGTATTACCTAGTATAAACCTGGATTTAAACTATATAAAAGATATCAAATGGTTATAAGAGAGGGTAGAATCTTTTGGTAAACAAAAAAGGAATTAGTATAGAAGGTAGTTGTGGAAATTATTGGTTGCAACTGTGTTCAGTCTGCAACCTGCCCTGATTTTTTATTTCCTCCCTCCTTAAATTTGAAAAATTTAATGAAGGAAGTTTTGTTACCTTGAAATAAATGTGTTAGCTGTATTATATATTGTATATATGGCTTAGGACAGTTGCTCTTCACTTAAATAAAAAAGAGGCCCCAAAGAGAAAGAATGGGCTGCAGATTGGACATAGCTGGTAGAGAATGATAGTTTGTAGGAAGATTATTAATCCAGTGTGTGAAAAAAACCGCAGTTTGTTTCACTTACCAAACACTGATATTAGTTGTGTGTTAAGAACTGGGTTTACAGTGGTAGAGGATAAAAACAAACAGGTAGACACAGTTCTTGGACTCATGAAGCTATGTCTTGATAATTGGAGTGAGGAGCCTGCCACTTAATCAAATTACCAAAATTCAAGTATGGACATGATATATTTCAAGTTGGGCATTCACTGGTGACAGAATCCTAAGTTGAGGATAGTAGTGGGCAGGCAGTATTTGTCATTTAAAAGTTGAACTGAATTGGAAGATTTGAGAATGGTCAGATGGGCCCGAGGATTTAATTCAGTGGTGCTGTGCCTGCCTCACAAGTGCAAGGTCCTGAGTTTGATTAGAGAGGGGGGCAGATTTATAGTAGATAACATGAATTGGTCATGTAGTTGCGTTCTCAGGTATATAGACTGGTTTCTGATTGTGAACTTTGGATTTGGAAATACTTAATTGCTTTCAGGAATGACTATTATTTTGGTGTAAGCTATGACTTTTCCTCACCAAGTTTCTCGACATTCTCATGAGAGGAAACATTGGTTAAGGTTGCTGCTATACAACATATTTACCTCTCTTGTGGATTTCTCAGTTTATCCTGAGCAGCTAGTAATCAATGACTTACCTCAAGGTTTTGGTGTTGTGAAGTACAGATTTGTTCTCTGTAAGAAATTTATGAGAAGCATATTGAAGAGCTGAGCTTAAATTAGGGTCTTAATTAGCTTAAATTAGTGGATAATTGATTAGCTGAAAAATTTCTTTTTTTTTGACCAATCTTTTTTGGTGTTATTTTCTACCCTCCTTTAGTAGGGTTAGTACTTTAAAAATTGCTGATTTTTTTTTTTTTTTGGAGACAGGGTCTCATAGTTTGAGCTCACTATGTAGCTCAGGCAAGGCTCGAACTCAGCAGTCCTCCTGCCTCTGCCTCCCAAGTGCTGGGATTACAGGTTTGAGCCACCAAGCCCAGCGTGTGTGGTATGGGTACTGATTGCTGGTGGGCATGGCCAACACGCCTGATATTGTTGTATGTGTTTAGGGGGATGAACCAGAGACTGTGCTTGCTAGGTGCTGGAACCACTGAGCTAAATCTCTGGTTCAAAAATTACTGATTTTTAAAAGGATACTTTCTAATCTGTTTTTATTAGCATCAGATTCACATATTTCTTTGATAGAGTTACATATGTGTATTAGTTAATTACATCATCTTGGTCCTCACTTTTCTTTCCATGGTCACTTTGTTGTTGTCATCATCAAGCTCTTTTTAAATAACTGGTTTCATTTTCAGGTAAATAACTGTTAGGTCATAAATAAATTGACTGTTGCCGAATGTGGTGGCACATGCCTGTAATCCCAGCATTTGGGAGGCTAAGGCAGGAGGATTGTTGCTAGTTTGAGGCCAGTTTGGGCTACTGAGTTCAAGGACAGCCTGAACTGCCTAGTGAGACCCTGTTTCCAAAAAAAAAGGTGGCCATTATCTTGCCCAATTAGAGCCAGTATGGTGGCTATTCTCTTTTACAATGGCTCAGAAGGGTTCATTTATGCAGAACATTTTTTTCATTATTACTATCAAAGTATGATGATGTACTTCTGATGGTACTGTACTTGAAAAATCACTCAGCATTTGCATAATGTATTTATTCCTTTTTAAAAATTCTTATTACTTGGAGGGACAGCCTTTTTTTCTCCTGTTGATTGATAACATGCTTCCTTTGTAGAATTACCTTTTATAATTAAGCCTTTAAAAAACTTTTTACAAACAACCTGCATTTTTCATAGTACTCATTTTAATGAAAACTCAAATTGTCACTGAACATGTCTGCATCTACAAATGGTGATAGAGTGATAAGTCAAAAGCAAGAGATGATGGGGATAGACTGAGAAATGGTAGTGGTGGCTAGGTATGGGGAGGAGGAGAATATAAATGATTCATTATTGGATAGGAAGCTTGACAAATTGACTTCTAAGGTTCTTCTGTAAATTTCTAATCTTCTGAGTACAGTCTTATCTTGTCATTTGGTAACATTTTTTTGGTACTGGTGATTGTACCCAGGGCTTCTTGCACATATTAGGTAACTGCTGAGTCATTGAGCTTTCTCCTCATCCATTTTACTTTATTTATGATAGGCTATCCTTCAATTTGAGATCTTCCTACCTCAGCATCCTGAGTAGCAAGGATTATAGGCATGAACCACCATGCCTAGTTTACTTGGAAGTTTTATTTTGGAATTTTAAGTTTCTTAACACCTTCCTGCCAATTTGACCCAGCAGTGGTACATGCATGCCTGTCCCATCAGGTAGCTTGTACCCCCGGTGATGCAAATGGATCTGATCACTTTTAATGGTCTTTTTACTTATAAAATTAATAAAAAGCTTCCAAATATGACAGTTATATATATGCTACCAGTGGTTCAAGCTGCCAGGAAGTGAGACTTAGGAATTACATGTCAGTTGTGAGCATATTAAACTACGACTTTGCTGTAAACTTACTATGTATTTTATTGTTCAGCAAATTGGATCAGCTCTCAGTTATTGCAACGTTTTAAATTCTGATTATAGTATAAATTTTAGTTGACTTGGTTTTCAGGCTAGTGTATTTAATTTGCTCTAAGATACTTTTTTCCCTACTTTAAGATGAAGTAGATGATTTAATGTTATTGTATGAAGGATAATGAGGTGTATAGCAGTGGTGGTGAGCCTGTGGCATATGTGGTCAAGTGGGCGTGCAAAACCCTCTCTCTGGGCATGTGAGCCAAGTTGTCCCAGCATTGCTTCGGCAGCTGACCATCAAATATTTGGGTTTAATTGCATTGTTGGCACTTTAGAATACATAAGTGGGTTTTGGGTTTTGCCTATCACTGATACACTGTTTTCCATGTACACTGTATTTCAAGAAATAGATCCAGTTTTTTCTTGGTTCTTTTTTTAAAAAAAATTCTGTCTATATATCTGCGGTACTGGATTGAACTCAGGCCCTTGTGCATCCCAGGTTGGCGCAGTACCACTTGAGCTAAATCCCCAGCCCCTTTTCTTGGTTCTTTACAATGTAACTGTCACACACACATGTACACACATACACACACACACACACGTGCTGGATTGATCTTAGTTTTTTGAGTATTTTTTATCTAACATTGATAATCTAAACAGTACTTTTTCTCTTTTTCTTTTAAGGATATATTTATGTTTATAACAAGGCAGTTAAAGGGACTAGAGGATACAAAGAGTCCACAATTCAATAGGTATTTCTATTTACTTGAGGTAAGCAATACATTTTATCTTGAGGTGGCATTTTAAGCTTTTTTGGGGTGTTTGCATATTTTTCAATTAATGTACTTACATTTATTCTTATTTTTAGAATATTGCTTGGGTCAAGTCATATAACATATGCTTTGAGCTAGAAGACAGCAATGAAATTTTTACCCAACTATACAGAACATTATTTTCAGTTATAAAGTAAGTTTATTTTATTAAGCATAAAATGTTAAAAAAATATAAAGAATTCTAAATTTACAAATGAATTCATAGAAACTTGGTTTGTTGTGGTAAATATTACAGGGCTAAGTTTGTTTATATGTATTTTTAAAATGAAGTTAATTTTGTACTATACAATTGAATATTGTATAGTAGAACAGTGGAATAGGTTGATTTAAAGATTATATTATTTGTCCTTTATTTCAGTTATACATTGACTCCTTGAATGCATGAGGTTGAGTATTTTTTGTATTTAAAATTATATACTACAATTTTAGAACAGAGTAATTTTCTAAGATAGAATTGAACATTTAATCATTTAGCCCTGACATTGGTTAAAATTGGAAAAAAGTAATCCAAGGAGTTTAGTTTGAAAGTTTTTTTTTTTTTTTGAGACCAGCTCTCGCTTTGTAGTTTAGGCTAGCCCTAAGTTACTATGTAGCTCAGGTTAGCCTCAAACTCACAATAATCCTCTGTCTCTGCCTCTGCCTTTGGAGTGCTGGGATTACAGCCACGAGCCACTATACCCACCATTGTGGTATGTGGTATGTGGTATGGGCGATCAAACTTGGGATCTTGGGCTTGCAAGGCAAATGCTGGAACCACTGAGCTAAATCTCCAGCCCTTGAAAGGTATTTTGGATACTCTAATACACTGTTTGGTGAATATAGGAAAGCTTTAAATGGGTATATGCAATTTTATTATTTTAGTGTCATTTTTGTAAAGTGCATCATCTTATGATTAATGCCTATGCATACATTTTCATGTTACTTTAAGTGAAATGTTTTTTTAATTTCAGCAATGGCCACAATCAGAAAGTTCATATGCATATGGTTGACCTCATGAGCTCTATTATTTGTGAAGGTGATACAGTATCTCAGGAGCTTTTGGATACAGTTTTAGTCAATCTTGTCCCTGCCCATAAGGTGAGTAGTAATATGTATTAAATATGTCTAAATACTATTAATATTTATATCCAAATTTATGCTATGTTCAAAATACAATTTATACTACTTTAACCTCAGTTTTAGAGTATCTACTGATTGATAATATACTTACTATTTAAAGAACAGTAAGACATTTTATAGTTATTAGTAGCTCATTAAAAGAGAAGAAATGGTTCATGCAATAAAATATCTGAATAATTTGGTTTTGTATTTCAGAAAATGAGTTAAAAATAGTTACTTATGTACAACTACATGTCTTTATATATTATGAGGAAGACCCAGTTAGGGTCTTAACTAAAAGATAATTATAGCATAGTGAGTGAAATTAAGAGAAGTCTATACTGATTGGAAGTTAAGGAATGTATGGGTGACAATGTTTCTTGCCTAAATAACATTTTTTTTTCTGTTATGCTTTGATGTTTGAAAATGAAAGATTGTCTTATAAGTACTTAGAAATATGGTTCTGTGCGCTGGAGGGTTAGCTCAGTGGTTCCGGCGCCTGCTTCGCAAGTGCAAGGTCCTGAGTTCGATTCCCGGTTACCACATATAATGCTGGGTGTGGAGACACGCCCACCAACAATCAACACCGCATACCACAATGCCGGACGTGGTGGCTCATGCCTGTAATCCCAGCACTCGGGAGGCAGAGACAGGAGGATTGCTGAGTTCGCGGCGGCTTGCCTGGGCACCATAGTGAGCTCAGGGCCAGCCTGAACTAAAAAGCAAGACCCTGTCTCAAAAAGCAAAAAAAAAAAAAAAAAAAAAGAAAGAAATATGGTTCTGTGACTTAGGTTTAGAAGCACACGGGAATCACTAATAAAAACATTTGTTTGAATTTGTTTTTATTTTTTGGACTGGGAATTGAACCCAGGGACTCGTGCTTGCCAGACAAAGGCACCACTAAGCTACTTTCCTGGCCCAATGTCTGTTTCAATTTAAGAACTTTCTGCCAAAATATAATCTTAGTCTATAGTTACATAACAATACAAATGCTTTAGTAAAAATGACTTCATAATCCAAATTTCAAAACTTACTCTTACCAGTGTTGAAAGTAAGTAGACATTACAAAGAATAGTATTAGACTTCAGAATTATTAAATGAAATCATTGGTGCCCTAGCATAATTTCAGCTCTTTGTAGTTTACTGAATATTTATGGTACTAAATAAAACATTCTAATGAGATTTTAAGAAAATCATAAATTTCCTTAAGTTGATTAAAAATAGAACACATGTTTTAAGCCTATAAAAATAATCTCACTATAGCCAGGTGTGATAGCTCACACCTGTAATCCCAGCACAGAAGGATTGCTGTGAGTTTGAAGTTTTCTTGGGCTACATAGTGAGCTCAGGGCCAGCCTGAACTACAAAGCGAGATCCTGTCTCAGAAAAACTAAATAACAATAATAGTCTCACTATAAGTGGACATATGAAAAGAGGTTGGGAGGAAAGTTTAATAGAAATGAAAAATGGTCATTGAAAGTATAATCTTTTATTTTTTTAATTTTTGAGACAGGGTCTTGCTTTGTAGTTCAGGCTGGCTCTGAGCTCACTATGTAGTCCAGGCAAGCCTCAAACTCAGCAATCCTCCTGTCTCTGCCTCCCGAGTGCTGGGATTACAGGTATGAGTCTCTACACCCAGCATTGTATGTGGTTACCAGGGATCAAACTCCTTTGTGCTTGCGAGGCAGGTGCCAGAACCACTGAGCTAACCCTCTGGCCCCGAAAGTATAATCTTGATTAGGTTATCTAGAAATTTTTGAGAGCTGCCAGATGAATCTGAGGAAATTATATAGACACCAGTAATGGTAGAAAACATCTGAAAGATGAGGTCCAGTATAGTTAGTGGTAAAGATGATGCTCAATAAAAATTAGATTAAAATATTCCAATATTGATGGAAAGCATGTCTTTGTGGCTTACAAAGCAAAAGTTTCATGAGCAGAATAAACAAAAATTAAATTCCTGTCCAGGGATATCCTGGAGAAAATAAAGAACACCAAAACAGGGATAATATATAAAGCACACAGAAGGAACAAGTATAGCCTTTAAAAGGAAATGAAATTTAGACTGATGGCTGACTTCACCCCTGAGTGGATAGGTGTCACATGATGATGAAAACATATTCCCAACATGCTAAGATAAAAATAATCAACCTACAGTTCCATATTGTTTAAATAAAGATACCACAAAATTGTAAACAGATCCTGAAATATTATGCTAGTATTTTACAGTGAAGAAGATTGAATTTTAAAATGTCATTCTACAAGTAGGGGTGAACAAGAAGTGCTTTTAATAAGGAGCAATATGTAAAACAAAAGCATTAACAGTAATAGTGATTAATTAGAGGAGTATTAGCAAATTGGCCTTAAACTACTCAAGGAAAATAGTGAACTATATTTCTGTTAAAATTTTAAGAGTTAAAAGAAAGAAAGTGGTATTGCATGCCTGTAGTCCCAGCACTTGGGAGGCTGTTAGGTGGATCAGTAAGAGTTCAAAGCTGGTCTGAACTACATAGCCAGACCCTATCTCAAAAAAGGAGAGGGGAGAAATGCAGTAAAGTGGAAAGTGTCTTGCCAGACAAATACAAATCAGAAGAAAACTGAAGTATCTCATACTAATAGTGGAGACAGTAGTTTTTTTTTTTTTTTTTGAGACAGAGTCTTGCTTTATAGTTCAGGCTGGCTCTGGGCTCACTATGTAGCCTAGGCAAGCTTTGAACTCAGCAATCCTCCTGTCTCTGCCTCCCGAGTGCTGGGATTACAGGTGTGAGTCACCACACCGGCGGAGACAGTAGTTTTTATGGATAAAGAAATGCTTTACTAATAAGTTGTTAGAAAATTTTTAAGCTGGTGTGCACAAACATGCAAAATATACAAAGCATAAATTGGAAGAAGTAGATCCAGAATGTGTATGAATATTGTGAATTTGAAACATAAAACTTTAGTGACATAATTTGACAAAACATTTTATAAATAATCACCGAAATATTACATATTAAAATTTGTGGGGTACAGGTTAAATAATTTTAAAATATTATTTTATAACTGTTCAATTTGAGAAGTTATAAAACATTAAGAAAGCTGGGTGCAGTGGCTCACGCCTGTAATCCCAGCACTTGGGAGGTAGAGGCAGGAGGATTGTTGTGAGTTCAAGGCTAGCCTGAGCTATAAAGCAAGACCTTGTCTTAAGAAACTAAAACAAAACAAAAACATGAAGAAGGTTTAAAAAAAGTATATAAGAGGGAGCAAACCAGAAAGCAGAAATAAATCAAATAGTAAATATAGTGACATTCCATGAAAACTTCAAATTGGTAAGTAGAAAAATATATTTAATAGGTAGCCACAAGTGTACATGAAGGTATGTTGAATCATAGAGAAGTGGTATTAATTCACAGTTTTAGAACAAAACGAAGAGCAGCATACATGAAGAAGATTTGTCCATGAATGTTTCATGCCAATATTTTAAATTAGAGTTTCTAGGAAAAAGCCTTTCCTCATTTTCTTGAGAGAAGAATCTTGGATAGTTTTAACTAATTAAAAAAAATTGTTTTTTAAAAAAACTACCTGTAGGGGCTAGAGGTTTAGCTCACAGGTTCCGGTGCTTGCCTCACAAACGTAAATTCCCATATTCAGTTCCTGGTACTCTGCTCCCCTCCCCAACACCAAAATGCTATTTTTTTTTTTTTTTTTTTTTTTTGAGACAGGGTCTCGCTTTGTAGTTCAGGCTGGCTCTGAGCTCACTATGTAGCCCAGGCAAGCCTCAGCGAACTCAGCAATCCTCCTGTCTCTGCCCTCCCGAGTGCTGGGATTACAGGTGTGAGCCACCACACCGGCACTGTGGTATGTGGTATTGATTGCTGGTGGGCGTGAGTCACCACGCCCAGCATTGTATGTGGTTACTAGGGATCGAACTCAGGACCTTGCGCTTGCGAGGCAGGCGCTGGAACCACTGAGCTAAATCTCCAGCCCCAAAATGCTATTTTTAATTAGTTTTATACAAGGAATCTTAACTTTTCGATATCTGGTTGGTATTCTATTTGGAATGCCTGTGAAAGTGGAACATGAAATTTTTTGTTCTTTCAATTTTTGTATGTAATGTATGAATTTTGTGCACAAATGCAAAAACTTGCCATCCTTGGCATAAATGAGTTAAGTTATAAATAAAGCAAGACAAAAGGATTTATAAAATGAAACAAAACTGACTGTCAGTGATACAATTCTGCAGAAAACAAAACAGTGAACACTTAAATGTTTTGAACAAATAGAAAACAAAGTTGATATGACAGTATAAAAATATATTATCACAACTTCAAAAAGTTTGCATTTTTAGCTTTAACAAGGATATAACATACTTATAAATTTAAAAAATATGCATATGGCCTTTTTTGAAAATCATTTTAGTTGACTGAAAGGCATGATAGAATATTCAGTATGTTGAAAGATTTTATGTGGAATGATGCCAGTTTTTGGCATATGAATTAATCTGCTCAAGATAGTGTGTAGTTGGACAAACAAACTAAAATTCACATGGAACACCCAGTGGTCAGGAAGCCAGTTTTGAAAAAAATGAGAATTTTTTTTTTTTTGGGGGGGGAGACAGGGTCTTGCTTTGTGGTTCAGGCTGGCCCTGAGCTTACTATGTAGCCCAGGCAAACCTCGAACTCAGCAATCCTCCTGCCTCTTGCCTCCTAAGTGCTGGGATTACAGGCATGAGCCACCACGCCCTGCAAATGTGGTATGTGTGGTAATGATTGCTGGTGGGCATGAGTCACCACGTCCAGCATTGTATGTGTTACTGGGGATCAAACTCAGGACTTTGTGCGCTTGCGAGACAGGTGCTGGGGTTAACCACTGAGCTAAATCTCCGGCCCAAAATGAGAAAATTTTAAGACATCTTTTTCTATTTGTTTTTAACTATAACTGGGGGGAAAAATATGGACAAAAGAACTTATGGGAATAATGGAGAATTTATAAATGACATCCATAGTTATGTAGAAGTTGAGAGTTTATTATAAGTCAATAGAGAGAATACTGGACTTCTTAATCAGTGCTTAAGTGAAATGACTACCATATGGAAAATAAAATTCTTACTTCATACTGTATATACAAATAGATTGGAATAGAGTTGTAAATTTGAGAATTCAGAATTTTATTTGACAATAACATACATCTTTACAACCTCAGTGTTGGAATGTATTTCTTATATAAGTATTGCATGCTAACCAGTTGTACCACTGGAGCTCCTGGAGTGTATTTCTTAAAAGATACAAAGGGTATAGACCATCTAAAAGACTGATATTTGATTTCATTACAGTAAAACTTTTATAGGCATTGAGATATCATACACATTGTGAAAAGATGATTATAGCCTAAGATATGTTATATACGTAATTAATTGGCAAAGGTTTTTTAGTGTACAGCAGTGGTGGCAAACCTGTAGTTTGTGTGCTGCAGCAGGCTGTTTGTATTATTGAAAGCTCTTAAAGGTACACTGGTTTGTAGAATTTGTAGACACTGTGCATAAGAATCCAATAGCCAAGTTGAAAACAGTAAAGAGAGTACAGAAATTTCTTACACTTGTAAATCTTGTTTACTCATACATAATTTAATGTAAATGGATTGAAGGAGGCATTCAAAAAGCTGCAGCACCTTATAGAGCAAAATTCTTATTCATTTACTTATTTTTTAGTTAGGCTGTATAGCCCACACTGGCCCCAGATTCGTGGTAATCCTCCTGCCTCAGCCTCCTGAGTGCTAGGATTACAAATGTATGTCACAATGCCCAGTAATATAACAAAATAATAAACATTAGATACAGTAGAGCTATAAGGCAAGAAGGTCTAAAATATATGAATAAGGAATGTGAATTTAAGGTTATGTATTCATGGTTCTTTGGAATATGCTTAGTTCCTAGTAGTGATTCTAAAAGACTTGGGTTTTCTGTCATTGTCCAGATCTCTCAGAAAAACATTTTAAGATACTTTTTTTGTACTTCATACCTTACTATTTATTTCTTTTATCACTGAACTCCCCTATGTACTGCAGTAAATTGCTCTTCTGTAGCTTTTAGTTCCCCATTACTGTCTACACTAGAGGCCAGTTTATCCTCTTAAGATGTTTTGCTTCTTCTGGACCTGGCTTGCAACAACTTATATTTGTATTCAATGGAGCTGATTTGAATTTGGGGTTAGATTTAGAATGACATTTCTTATCTAGTAAATATTTATTAAACATTTTGTGTATTGCATTATGAACACCATTTTGAAGAATAAATTACTCTTGCTGGGAAGGGATTATGTGAACTTGTAGGTCAAGTTTTTCTAAAGGAAGAAAAGTGACATTACTTTCTTTTATAGGTAGTAGTTTCTCATTTATTCAAGAGTAGCCTTTGAATACAGGTACATTTTGCTTTTTGTAGAGATGTAGAGCTGGTGTGTATGGGTGGGTGTGTGGGGACTCAATGGTGAGCACTTGTTTAGCATGTCTGAGGTCCTATGTTTGAATCCTAGCACTGCAAAAAACAAAGCAAAACAAAACATAGATTCATAATACAGATATTGTTCATGTTTTTCAGAATTTAAATAAGCAAGCATATGATTTGGCAAAGGCTTTACTGAAGAGGACAGCTCAAGCTATTGAACCATATATAACCAATGTAAGTCTTACTTATAATTCTTTGTAAGAATTTTAAAAGAGCATGTATAAAGGGGGGAGGAGGGGGGAGTGGGTAGGGATATGGGTAAAAATGAGAATTAACTTGTGGCATATACTGGTACAAATTTCCCAATGTTATATGTGATTTTGAGATGTATATAAATTGTACCAATAAAGAATTCAATTAAAAAAAAGAATTTTAAAGATTCAAACTGTTAGAAGCAAAATTTCAGCAAGTAGTATGAACTGTTAAAATGCAATGTGTTTTCTTTCTCCTTTCTTAAAATCCTTGGTTAATATTTTCTAGAAGGTTATCTCATCTTGTTTGTTCATTCATTTGGTTCTTCCAAATTGCCTAGGAGTTAAAACAGCTTTTTTTTGGATAGAAAGATTTTGTAATGTTAGAGACAGAATTAAGTGCAATTAGATAAAACATATGGAACATGTCATTATTCAGAGACATTGCTTACAGCTTTTTGGAAATAAAATTGATTTGTATATAACAAGATGATAAGAACAGGAAAACCAAAAAAAAAAAAAAATCTTAAAAAAAAACAGCAAAACCTAGAAATTGAAGGCAAAAATAACTGGTACTAATGATTTGGTGAAAGTTGCGTATCTCTTACTATCCCTTGTAGAGAGAATACATAAATTTACTTTGTTGAGGAGGGAAGATTATAATGGAATAAGCCCATTGTATATCACCCCAATACTACTCCTGCTTGGTTACATATTTAATTTAGATTAAATTTATTGCAGCCATTAGGTTCATTGTTAGAAGTTTATGGTACTGGTAAGTTTTATTTTTGTTCACAGTTGTGTTGAGTTGTGCTCTGTAGGTGCTATTTTTCATACTGTATCCTATGAATGGTGCCTCCTGGATCACAGGTCTAGCAGACAGTGTTCATGGTAGTTCCTGGAATTGTTTTTTAATTAATTAATTAATCAATCAGTTAATTAATTAATGCTGTACTAGGGATCAGACTTGGGACACTGTGCTTGCCAGGCAGGTGTAGTGCCACTGAGGTACACCCTTGGCCCTCCTGGAATTGTTTGACAGTTCTTTCCACCTGGTCTCTGCTTTCACCCATCTCTAATCAAGTAAAGAATGTAAATCTGTCTTTTAAAAAAATTAGGTAAATATTACATATTTATCTGTAATCTATTAAAGATTTTTTTTTTTTTTTTTTGCTTGTACACAAAAATTTAAAGTCAGGATTTAAGGCCGGGCGTGGTGGCTCATGCCTGTAATCCCAGCACTTGGGAGGCAGAGACAGGAGGATTGCTGAGTTCGAGGCTTGCCTGGGCTACATAGTGAGCTCAGAGCTAGCCTGAACTAAAAAGCGAGACCCTGTCTC
Organism: Thryonomys swinderianus; assembly: GCA_004025085.1. Lineage (NCBI taxonomy): Eukaryota > Metazoa > Chordata > Mammalia > Rodentia > Thryonomyidae > Thryonomys > Thryonomys swinderianus. The sequence goes on along the minus strand of PVIC010022197.1, from coordinate 11,002 downwards.
AAAAAAAAAAAAAAAAAAAGGAAGAATTTAAAAGATATGAAAAAATGTTACTTTGAAAAGTAACACATTTTTCTAAAATAGTACCTTGATAAATTCCTGCTCTTGTTTCTGGCCTATGATAATTTGGTACAACTTTAATTAGATAAAACTTGTAAGGAATTGTTTTGAAGGGTGAACTTTCACGAGCTATAGAATCAAATTTTATAATCTGTCTTATTTCAGGATTGATAGGGAACTCCAAGTATGGTTTTTTACAATTTTTTGAATGTTGGATATTGGTTGAATTAAGTTACCCTTGTCTTTTCCTTACTTTGCATGCCCCTCCCTGAGTGATGAATTCCATGACCTACTAGAGCACACTTAAGCATGCTCCTCCTGTTGGTCCTATTTAAACCAGTGCTGTCAAGGGGGAACACTCTTTTAGGGGAACACTTTATTTTTATGCTTTTTTCTTGGTATAAGGATAAAAACATAATGAAATTTGAGTGGGATAATTAAGGAAAAGTGAATAAAAAGATATTTATTTGGATTTCCATGATTAGATTCATTATGGTCTCCCAATTTTGCTGTATGTGTAAAACTATTTGCAATGAAAGTTAAAGGCAAAGGGCCCAAGAAAAACATTTCAAGTCATTTCAAATAAGTCATTGTTAAAAACATTTCCATATCACTTATACCTTCTGTTCTTGTCTGTGGGAATTTCTTGTTCTTTGCCAGAAGCTGAGAGGCTAAGGGCAGGGGACTAGTAAAGTGGTCCTAGCACTTTTTCAACTGTGTATTTATTTCTAGTAACTTGCCCATTATTTTCTTATGTCTCTCTGTTTTCTTGTCTTTTGCTCTTAAGTATTGCCCTGCCCTGTTTAAGTTCTTCAACAAGTCTTACTGTTTTTCTACTTTAAATCTGTAAAGTTACATATAAAATCATTTTTTAATGAATTTAATTGTCTTGTAGCAGTATAAAATTAGTAACATTAGGGCTAGAGATTTAGCTCAGTGCTTCTAGCCCCTGTGTAGCAAGCACAAGGTCCCAGGTTCCAACCCTGGTAACCTATACAACAATACTGGGTGTGGTGACTCACGCCCACCAGCAGTCAGTACCACATACCACAGTGCCGGGTGTGGTGGCTCATGCCTGTAATCCCAGCACTCAGGGTCACAGGCAGGGGGATTGCTGTGAATTTGAGGCTTGTCTGGTCTACATAGTGAGTTCAGGGCCAGCCTGAACTACAAAGCGAGACCCTGTCTAAAAAAAAAAAAAATTAGTAACATTAGAAATCATTTCCCAGCTGAAGATGGTGGCACACACCAGTAATCTCAGCCCTCACAATGCCCAGACAAGAGGGTTGTTGTGAGTTTGAAGGTAGCCTGGGCTGTAATAGTGAGTTCATGGCCAGCTTCAACTACATAGCAGAATCCTGTCTCAAACAACATTCCTACCCACAAAAAAGAGAAAACATTATCAGTGTTTTTGGACTTAAAGGATGGAATAGCCATTCATTTATTTTCATAGAATTAACAAGAAGTAACAAGATGCTGAAGTAATTATAATCTCACTTATTTTTTCTACTTACTTTTCCTACTCTCTTATATGAAGAACTTGGAGTTTCAGTGTCCAAGAGTGGAGAACCAAGGTGTCCCCACCCTAGAAAGGAACAATGCATTGACTTTTCTTCTGCCTTTTGTTCTTTCTGGGCCTCAGTTGCTGCCCGCATTATGAGCAGTCTTTCTTACTTTGTACTGGATTAAGTTTCCTGTGGAAATTTGGAGACATACTCAGAAATAGTGCTTTACAGCCTGTCCACGTAGCCCTTAATGCAGTCAAATTAGCTCCTAAAATGAATTATCAAAGACAATATAATTAATATAATGGAAAATAAAATATATTTGGAAGGTCTGGGGCTTTATTGATATGTTAGTTGGTGGGCCAGTAGAGATTATTTTTCACTGTATACAAGATACATTCCATGTTTTATTTGTTCATATTTAATATAGCATTTTCCCACCTATTAGAAAATGTTTTGATATGTACAGTTTGACTGAATAAAATATTGAAGAACTTAATTGAGTAATAGTCAAGACTTTAGTAAGTACATTTGAGCTATGGTGTTTCTAATGACAAGTTTTCTTTCTCCTCAAAAGTTTTTTAATCAGGTTCTGATGCTTGGGAAAACATCTATCAGTGATTTGTCAGAGCATGTCTTTGACTTAATTTTGGAGCTCTACAATATTGATAGTCATTTGCTGCTCTCTGTTTTACCCCAGCTTGAGTTCAAATTAAAGGTAACTATTGTAAAAATAACATGATTCTATCAATCAGGTTAACATACAATTATAAAATTATTTATTGACCACTGCTTAACAACATTTACAATAAGGTAGGATAGCATTCTGACTTCCTCAAAGTTATTTTCTTGGGTTCTTCTGAAACAATAACTCAGATACTTAAAAGATGGAGCCTATATGTGAGGAATGAGTTGGAGTCAAGAAAAACCTGCAGGTTGGTAATTTAGGTAAAAGTTTGTTCACTCATTTGTTTTAGCAGATCCTAAATTGTGAATATCTAACCATTTGATTCGGTTTCTATGAGCCAAGTTACTGACATTCCATGAATCAAGACTTTTGAGTACTTAGATTTCAAATTAAAGGAATGGGTCATTAGGAATTTTTTTTAAGTAATCTTTTAAAATGGTTCCTTAACAAATCTTACTTAGTTCACACGAACCTGTTTTTTTTTTTCCCCCCTAGTTTTGTTATTTGGGTAGGGAAGTGATTAGTAACTGTAGAATTTTTCTTTTAAGGAATTTTGCAAGTAAACTGAGCATTAATGCAAGTTCCCGAGTTCGATCTTGGCAACCACATACCACAGTGCTAGGCATGGTGACTCATGCCCACCAGCAGTCAGTACCACACACCACAATGACAGGTGTGTTGGCTCACACCAGTAATCGTAGCACTCAGGGAGGCAGAGGCAGGAGGATTGCTGTGAGTTTGAGGCTTGTCTGGGCTACATAGTGAGCTCAGGGCCAGCCTGAGCTATAAAGCAAGACCCTGTCTCAAAGAAAATAATAAAAACACCAAAAACCAAAACAGGTATGGGTTCTGATACAGTTGCTTTAAAATTATTCTTTTAAACTCTCCAGTAACCACAGGATCGTCTCTTTAAAGGTTATAGGTTTGGGAAAACTTTCAGTTTAACTGGAAGTAATATATTTCTTAGGTTGCTGAGAATGATGGCTTTTGGAAACATAGGGTTATCACCTATGGTTTTTATTTTGATTAATAAAGTATTTTGTTTATACACACAAACTTAGAATTGTTACTGGTGCTCTGGGGTTCTGTGTGTTCTTTTTCACAGATCTTTCCAGGTTCTTGTGCTGAACAAAGATTATGACGAGAAACATGCAAGAGAGAGGTTTTATATTTATTAAAAGTAGAAATATTAAGGGCTGGGGATTTAGCTCAAGTGGTACTGTGCCAACTTTGGATGCACAAGGGCCCGAGTTCAATCCCCGGTACCGCAAAAAAAAAAAAAAAAAAAAAAAAAAAAAGTAGAAATATTAAAGGCAGAATAGAAATATGTTCTGCAGAATGAATGAGGGTCAGTTAAAGGTAGGAAAAAAAGTACATTCTAGATCAAAAGCAGGCTACTGAAAGAGTTGACAGTAGTGATGACATTTTAGTTGTGAGAGTAATTTTGACTGAATGTACAGGTGAGGGAGGGTGTTATTCTTATTTATTCATACGTCTGTGTCATGCTTGTATGTATATCTCCAGTGCCTGACTTGATGTCTGGCAGTTAGTAGCTATGTAATAAATGATGAGCAGGATTGCATCTTCCTCCTTGGTAGCTATTTTTTGAGGTCATAGCTATACATTGAACTTACTTGTCTATCCCTTGTTTTTGTTGTAGTTTCCTTGTCCTCTTGATTGGGCAGTAGAAATAATTTAGCAAATACTGTCCTTTGACACTGAATTTTCACTATCTGTGACATTCAGTTATGCTGTAAATTGTTTCATTTTCAGACCTAAGAATTATACTTGCCATCATTCCAGGGAAATTAAATAAAGCTAGTCATAATTATTAATCTTTGATGGGCCCCATTATACTACCTAGAAAAGTTATTAAAATGATTCCCATGTAATATTTATTTCTAAAAGTTTCAATGTCTCCTCTAAAACTAAAATTAAAAAATGTTCATGTTGACAGCATGAATATCCTAAAAAGAATTATCAATTCTTGTTTTAGTTTGGAATATATTTTTTGTGTGTTTCTCATGTGAGTTATTTGATTAGTTGGTTTCCTACCTCTTTTTAAAAGTGGTCAGCGATTTTTTTTTTTTTTTTTGAGACAGGGTTTCGCTTTGTAGTTCAGGCTGGCACTGAGCTCACTATGTAGCCCAGGCAAACCTCGAACTCAGCAATCCGCCTGTCTCTGCCTCCCGAGTGCTGGGATTACAGGCGTGAGCCACCATGCCCGGCGTGGTCAGCGATTTTTATGAGGCAAGATAGTCACACTTCAAATTATTTGTTGATTTTTCTGATTTTCTGTAATAAAAACATGAAGTAAGTGCTATACACATTTTCCTGCACACCATGCAAAATATAAAAATAAGGAAATTATTATCCCTGATTTCAGCCAACTTAATATCTAGTATGGGAGGAAGAAGAAAAAGAGCAGAACTAATAAGAGGTCATATATTGTAAGTGTCTTAAGAGATACAACTGCATACAACTGAAGCAAAGGAAACAGCATGTGGAAAGGTAGAGAGGTAGAAAGGTCAGCCTGTGGAATACAAAGAATAATAGTTGGAAGTTAACATAAAGTAAATCGCACATTAGAATCTTTACTTGTGGAGCCTTAATAGATTTCTAGCTATTAAACCAGACCAGCTAACAAAATTTCTGAAAATAAAGTGCATGCATTTAGGATTGACAGGCTGCTTAGAAGTGAAGGCTTACAAAGTTAGGACAGAGAATTACTGAATTTAGAGGAGTAAAAAGACAAGTTAGATCATATTGTTGGGACTTTTGAATGGTAGGATAAGGTATTAGTTTAAAAATTTTATAGTGTCAAAAATTGTATAGCATTTTTTTATGTTTAAGTCTAGTATTTTGACATGCTCATTTAGCCATTGTGTCATTTGGTGGTGGTACCAAAATGAGCAATAAAATTGATTTTTTATCCCCAGACTGCCTGCAATATAATGCATAAAGCAGAAATTCTAATTTTGTGTAGGCAGGGCCTCAGTAGGCTGTTGAATTGCATTTAGAAATCTGTGAGATACATCTTTAAAAATGTAAAAAGTATAGTCGTGTGGAGTTACTTGTTCAGGACAGGCCTGGCCTCTACTACTGTTAAAAAACATTTTTTTTCAGGGGAGTAGGGTTTTTTTTTTGTGGTAGGTTTTTGAATATGCTTCTGAATAGATGTACACTTCAGTTGTAGGAGGGCCTTCTACCATTTGATCAGAAATTTAATTATACACATATTTTTATGTGTGGATTATTGCTTTAATGTAATTTGATATGATTATAACATGATGACACTTGATTTTGTGAAAATTATAATGACCATTTTAATGTAATTTTTCATTCGGATTTCATGAAAGATTTTCTGAATTGGAGGATAAGGGAAGTCATTAGATGACCATGTTCTGATTATGATTCATGACTTTTAAATTTGCTTTTTCTTTTTTAAGAGCAATGATAATGAGGAACGACTCCAAGTTGTTAAACTACTGGCAAAAATGTTTGGGGCAAAGGATTCAGAATTGGCTTCTCAAAACAAGCCACTTTGGCAGTGCTACTTGGGCAGGTATATGATGATTTGGTTTCCTGGATAAAAGCAATATATGTTAATACCTATTTGCATTATCTTTTAAAAACACTGTCTGTGCTTAAACTTTAGATATGTTGAAATTTTCAGTTTTGATGATTGACTCTATGTAATTTCCCTTTTATTTCTTGTTATTCTATCCTCAGTGATTTTTTAAAAAAATGACAGATTTTTCTCACATAGTATTATAACCATGAAATTAAAATTTATTATTTCAAACCAGTAATAAAATCTCACTAAAAAATATGCCTCTTTGGGAGATGTAACCACTCCACAAAAAAGTGTATTTAATTATATTATTTGGAGATATTGAAAAGATAAAGATATTGTGAATGAAAAAACCAAATTACTTTCTCCTCTCAACTTCAGCTTCCCTTTTTACATTTCTTAAAAGAAATGATAACTTGGATTCCCTGTATGCTTTCAGTGTCCCACAAAACACTTGAAGTTGCTTGCAAACTGCATTTTGAGTGTTTATGTATCGCATTTTCTGTGGGAGTGGTTAATTACCTTTTGTTCCTCTTTTTTTTGTTTTTCTTTTTGGTTCTAGGAATCAAACTCAATACTTTGTGCTTGCCAGTCAGGTACAGTGTCACTCACTGAGCTACATTTCTGGGCATAGTTACCTTTTCCAAAGAAATTCCTTACATTGGAAATACAGAATAAATACAGCACTATAAATGCTGTGGTTGAAAGCTTTGAGAATGATGATATTTATTCTCTCAAATTAGTTAAATAATAGGATTTAAACACTGTACTTTCTTTGTGTTAGAATATTGGCACTTGATGTTTTTTGATTTTTTTTTTAAAGGCAGTCTCAGTGTACAGTTCAGGGTGACCTTAAACTTATGTAGCCAAGGCTGGCCTCTAATCCTGCTTTAGTGTCCAGAATGCTGGACTACAGGCATTAGTCACCATGCCTGGTGGAAGATTTGCATTTGTATCACCACCATTCTTCCCATTTTGATAACAGAACTAGCAGTGATTAGAATCTTTTTTTTTTTTTTGTGAGACAGGGTCTCACTTTGTAGTTCAGGCTGGCCCTGAGCTCACTATGTAACCCAGGCAAGCCTCAAACTCAGCAATCCTTGTCTCTCACAAGCGCCCGATTAGAATCTTTTTTAAGTTTTTTTTTAAAATTTGTTAAATTAGGATATAAGCTTTTATAAGTGCTTATTGCACTCTAAAAAATTTTTTTTTTTTTTGGACTGGGAATTGAATTCAGGATCTACAATTACCAGGGAGGTGCTGTGCTGCTGAGCTATATCCCCAGCCTGAGCTCTACTATGATTTCTTAAAATTTTATTTAGCTGAGTGATGATATTTAGTGAGGCAGTTAAGCTAATAAATGTTAGCCCATTGTTATTTTGAGTTTGATTCATAGATTTAAAAGTTTTTAAATACAAATTTTAAATACCTGAACGGTAGGGCACAATATTTTATCAGTGTATGTTATACATCTCACTTTCAAGTCCATTGTATTTAAATTTTTGAAACAATATGCTTTTGTTGTTTCGTTTTGTTCTTTGAGACACTATTTCTCTGTGTGGTTCAAACTGGCCTGGAACTCCTGTAGCCCATTTTGGCCTTGAATTTGTGGTGATCCTCCTTCCTCCTGAGTGAGGGGATTACAGGTGTGCGGCACCATACCTTGCAAACAGTATACTTTTAATGTAAGGTGATGCATCATGTAATTAATGGGAGACATTTTGAGAAGTGCATTCTTAGATGCTTTTGTTTTGAGAACATCATAGTGTGTATTTATACAGATCAAGACAGGTATAACATAAGTAGACAACAGATGTTTTTAGCTTGTAATTGTAAGGGATTATAGTTGTATATGTGGTCTGAAATGGATGGGAGTGTTACTGTGTGGTACATGACTATATAAGCATTTATTATATTTTAAAATTCATACTTGAGTTAGCCAGACCTTACACATTTTCAGGGGAGGAAAAATCCTACTTTAAACATATGTTACCTTTCTATTACATTGTAATTATATCTTTTGATATTAATGACATGAAACTAACACAATATTAAGTATGAACCAAATTTTATGCTCTGAATATAGCTTAGTAGAGAGTTGCCTAGCACATACAAGACCCTGGGTTTGATTTTAGTAACATGTACACACATACCACTAAATTAAAAACCTTGTGTTTTAGAAGAACATTTATTGTATTTATGATTATATGCTGCCTGTTGAATCCACAAATGGTAAACTGTCATAGGATTATAAACTTGTATTTGAAAAACTGAGGAAACTGGGCCCACATGCTAAATTTATAACTTTTTTTTGGTGTGGAGGAGACTATTCTTCATAGAACAAATATTTTTTTTAGTAAGAAACTGTTCTGAGCTGGGTGTGGTGGAGTACACCTATAATCTCAAGTTGCGAGTTTAAAGGTTACAAACGAGTTTAAAGTCCTCTTGGAAAATTTACCTAATACACTTGTGCCCCCCAGTTCAAGCTTTAATACCAAAAAAAGAAAAAAAAACTTTTGAATTATTTGGGGCTGGTTTTGAAGGCTTTTTTTCTTATCATTATGGAAATGTATCAGAGATTGAATTTAGGAATTTATGTTTGCCAGACAGGTGTGCTGCCACTGAGCTACATTCCCCAGCTTGATGTTGAATTTTTTTCTGTGATGTTAAGTTATGTAAGATTGGGAGCTTTTTGAGTTTATGGAATTAAGACATGAAAGGGCTGGGGATTTAGCTCCTGTTACTGCATCTACTTTAGAATTAAGAAATGAAGGTAATGAATAAAAAAATATTGGCTTCACTTTAATGTTGACTTCTACCTTTTTTTTTTTTTTGGTAAATCACTATTTTTGCATTCCATGAAGAACTAATGTGTACAGACTTTATTTTTTTTTTAATTTTTTCTTCTTCTGGTACTGGGGATCAAACTTGGGACCTTGAATGTGGAAGTCAGGTGTCTAGAACCTCTAAACTAAATCGTTGGCCCTCTCTATAGACTTTCAACATCAATGTTATGGTCGAGAAATGACTAGACATCAAGTGCTTCCTCATGGAGAATATCTTAAAAATTTTGAATCTTAGAATCACCAGTTCTCCAGATCTAAATACCAGTATCTAAGATTTAGGAGCAGAGGGTCCATTCTTCAGTACTGGAGTGATTCATTTAGCAAAATGCAAACTTGTGTGTGGACCCAAACATCCCTCAAACTCTTTGCTCCAAAAAACATAGAGGAAGGGCCAGGTATGTAGCACACAGGTGCTACACTTGCCTAGCAAGCTTAAGATTCTGAGTTTGATATCTAGTACCCTCCCAAAAAAAAGTAGAGGAAAAGAAGAGATGGAAAGAAACTTGAGTGGCCTATCAGTAAATGAGTTTTAACGTTTTATAATCTAAAAAATACAGATCCAGGGTAAAAATGGGCTTTCTGTAAGTGGAAAAATGTTACAATTGTATGATTAAATGAATAGGGGTAATTTTTGACTGTAGTTTTGGTTAGACTCATGCAATATAAAGTATCAAAAGGCTCACTGAAATTTTCCGTTTGTAAGTGTCTTACATTTAAATACTTTGAGGAAAAGTTTTCTGTCAAAGGTGCTATGGGATTTATATAATAGTTCTCTGAACTATGTGTGTGTATGTGTGTGTGTGTGTATATATATATATAAACTTGCATATCCAGATAGTATTTGAAAATCTTATATTTATAGGAAAGTTATTGTTATTGTTACATGTGAGTCAAATGTGTATTTCTTAAACTGCCTCTTTTAAATCAATTAGTTCTTATAGGAAATTGTCCTTGTTTTTATATTTTCCTGCATAAATTATTTTTTAATGAATATAAATTGAATGTAGTCTGTTTCTTTTATTTTAATGATCACTCTGTGCCTTTATATTTATCAGGTTTAATGATATCCACGTGCCAATTCGTCTGGAGTGTGTGAAATTTGCTAGCCATTGTCTCATGAATCACCCTGATTTAGCAAAGGATTTAACAGGTATTGTATACATGTAACAGCAAATATTCCTAGATGCTCTCCAGTGAAAAAAGAAAACCATGAGTTTTATAAAGAGGAAAACACATCCTTTTGTTTTGTTGTGATAGAGGATGCCTTGTTTTATCATAATGAAAGTTAATCTCTCAACATAGAATTTTATAACATATCTCCGTTATAAGCTATAGCTATCTATAAAAAGATAGGGTTGGGCTGGGGATTTAGCTCAAGTGGTACCATGTCAATGATCTCCAGTACCATAAAAAAAAAAGGGGTCTTAATGAACAGTATCTCTTCTGGTTCCATATGAGTTTTAGGATTGGTTTCTCTAGTTCTTTGACAAAATGTTGTTGATGTTTTGATTGGAATTGAATTAAGTCTCTGTCAGTTTTGAAGTAGGCCATTTTTAACTATTGGTTCTGCCTATCCAGGAATGGGAGATGTCTTTCCATTTTTTTTTTTTTTTTTTTGCTTTTTGAGACAGGGTCTCGCTTTGTAGTTCAGGCTGGCCCTGAGCTCACTATGGTGCCCAGGCAAGCCACCGCGAACTCAGCAAACCTCCTGTCTCTGCCTCCCTGTCTTTCCATTTTTTGATGTCTTTTGATATATTTTTTCAGAGTATTATAGTTTTTTATTTAGAGATCTTTCACTTTCTTGATTAGGATAATTTCTAATATTTTCTTTTTTGATGTTACCGTGAACAGTATTTTCCTGATTTCTTTCCTTGTGGGTTCATTATTGGTGGAGTGCTACTGATTTTAGTATCCAGTTACATTATTGAATTTGGTTATTCAAGGAGTTTTCTAATGGAATTTTTTTTTTTTTTTTTGAGACAGGGTCTTGCTTTGTAGTTCAGGTTGGCCCTGAGCTCACTATGTAGCCCAGGCAAGCTTCGAACTCCGCAGTCCTTCTGTCTCTGCCTCCCAAGTGCTGGGATTATAGGCGTGAGCCACCATGCCCAGCTAATGGAAATTTTTGAGTCTTACATGTAAAGAATGATGCCATCTGCAAAAAATGGTCATTTGACTTCTTCCTTTCCCACATGTATTGCTTTTATTTCTTTCTCTTGCCTGATTGCTCTGGCTGTTGTTTCTGGTACTATACTGATCATGAATAGTGGTTGCAGACACTGTGTCTTGTTCCTAATTTTAAAGAAGCTTTGAGCTTCCCCCTGTTTATTATGAT
>PVIC010022196.1:0-27730 GCA_004025085.1 Thryonomys swinderianus | reverse complement strand
CCGAAATCAGTGAATCAGGTTATCTGTTGTCCTCCCGAATTCTGTGTGTGTTGAATCTATCTAACTATTGGATCATTTAGATCAAGAACCTGAGAGGGGTTTAATACAGAGGTTTTGCCAAAAAAAAAAAGTCTTACAGCCGGGCATGGTGGCTCACGCCTGTAATCCCAGCACTCGGGAGGCAGAGACAGGAGGACTGCTGAGTTTGAAGCTTGCCTAGGCTACATAGTGAGCTCAGGGCCAGCCTGAAGTACAAAGTGAGACCCTGTCTCAAAAAAAAAAAAAAAAGCCTTACAGCCAAATTTATATGTGATTGTTCTGTAACTAGACTACCTTCCTTAATCTTTTAAAATTGTTTCTTGAAAAAAACTTAAGTGTCAATAGGCATGCATCCCAGATATAAGTTGGCCCCAGGAGCCAACCAAGAGTTCTGGGTTGTGACTGTAGCCACTTGGAGCGGATTCTGATCACTTAACTCAGGAGATAAAGTGAGAAAAGACTAAGGGAAAGAAAGATATGTAAAAGCCATGCTGAAAAATAAGATCTTTATGGGAGATGCTCCTTATTTTACTTCTGGTTGCTCACATTTCCAGACATTGAGCAGCTCGTTTAGAATAACTCAGAGTGATCACAACAGGGTCCTGGAAAGAAGAGAGATGGCAGGTGGCAAGTGGCAGGTGAGGTGGCAGGTGGTCGGGGAGCGAGCTCTTGGTGTTTCTGATTTCAGGTCCGGGCACTGGGGTCATCTAACAGGAAAGGAGAATTACAGAACATGCAATATGCTAAATGGGAGGCACATGGTTCACTTAGATAAATCTCACCATGTGTGTCTATCTGAATGTATCTCTACCCATGCACGTCTGGGCCTACAGAGCTCTGTCCCTACCCACCCCCCTAATCTCAGAAGAATCCACGGGAGACCAGGGTTGTCCCCACACCCCGAGAAAACACATGCCCTGGTGCAGGTATGAGATAGGCAGCTTGGACCCATTTGCTTCCCAGTTAAGCTCTGTATCCTCGTGTGCCCCCTGGCATTTGGGTTGTGCATGTCCGGGGTGGTGTTATTTGCTTGGTGTGCTTACAAATGCACATGTGTGTACATGGCACAGTTTTCTGGGAATCACATGCCTATTTGTCCATTAATAAATAGCTTTTCCAGGGCTGGAGAATAGACAGCTCTCTAGGTTTGGAGTTCTTTCCTCTGTTCACTGGAAAATTACTTTATATCATCACAGGAAATGCTCTGCTTTTCAGTGACAGATGTGTGTAAAATCTGTGTTGCTTTAAACTTTATTAATGTTGGCCAGGTACCTATGGATGCCATCGTTCAATAGCATATGTGTATGAATATATTTATCTAGACTGCATTCTTAAAAAAATAAAGGGACAGAAAAAGAAGCCACTGATGTGATTTCTCCAGGCCACGAGGAACGTCTGCTATGTGGTCACAGTGCCATCTCAGGAGAACTAGAGATGATGGTCTCAAGTCTCAGAATCCTGAGTCACACTGGCTGAAGTTATCAACATAGAGTACCTTTCTACACTATTTATAATTTGCTTCTGCCATATTTATGTTGGGAGCTGTTGATATTTAAGTTACACCAGTGCTTTGTAACACTCTGAGTCCTTTTTCAGACAGTGGTTTCCAGCCAGGCGTGGTAGGGCATGCTTGTCATCCCAACACTTAGAAGGCTGAGGCAGGAGGATTGCCACGAGTACGAGGCCAGCCTGAACTACATAGCAAAACCCTGTATTAACAAGACAAAACACCCAGTGGTTTCTAAATGTTGGGTTTGGAATACCCTAGCCCAAATGAAGGTTTTCTTAGTCTACAGCAAAAAAGAGAAGTAAGACAATATAAGAGCTTTTACGTCTCTCTAGAGTTATCAGACTTAAAAGATTCTCTTCTTATTTGGAGAGTTTAAAAAACAGCCCCACTAAACTTCAGATCTGTTTGGTCAACGGGATCTAAAAGTAAATGACCACTGTGTGAAAAACTTGAAGAACTTGCTCCTATTTCTTTGTTTTTAGCTTGTTCCCCCCAAAAGAAGAAAACTATCATTTTGGAGGGAAAAACAAAACATCAACAATTTTTCTGCTCAATTTACAAGCCTCTTGCTGTTGTGTTTTGAGAAGTATTGAGCACTGAGCTGAGCCAGGCGCTAGGACATTTCTACTCCGTTGGAGAAGATGCTAAACACGAAACAGAAGCTTGTATGAGCGCATGGAGTCAGGCCCGGTCTCTTGCTTTGCGTGTCTGCCAGAACATGCACGTTTCCGGCTGGAGCGAGGGCTTAGCCCTGGCCCGGCCCCTGATCTCCACTGTCCCAGAGGGCAGCCGCTGCTGCTGCCCGCAGGAGAAGTCCACAGCCCTCCATCTGGGCTTTTCATGTGTCGATGCGGGGTGTGTGTGATGTTCTGTTCTCTCGGGAGCACCAGGATTCCTTGGAGTATGCAGATAAACACGAAATGCGTCTGTCTGGGGAACTGCGAAAGCAAATTCAGTCGGCCAAGTAGCTGTGGGGACACAGCCTTCTCCGAGGCGCCCAGGGACGCACCTTTCTGAAGTCACTCGGATCCTCTCGTCGTTGGACGAGTTGAAGCGGTCGTCCTTCTCCCTGAAGTATTCCTCTATGCACTGCTCTTCGAAATCGTGTACTTTTTTGAGCTCATCATCAGTTATGAAGAGTTCTGTGAAACAGACAAATGCGAGCCATGAGCAGGAAGTCAGAGTGGGCCCGCTGACATTCTGCACGTATATAAGTCAAGGCTGGGAAGGGCAGCTGGAGTCTAACTCTCGAATGAAATCTAAATCCAGGTAGGCAGCTAGTTTCACCTCCTTCCTTCTGAACCCTAGATGCACTCTGTCTCTGAAGTTTCAACTGAGTATGTTTGGTATATGGCAGGAGCTGGCTAGAATTAGACAAGGGATGGCTAATGTGGAGGTACACGCCTGTAATCCTGGTACTCTGGGAGGCTGAGGCAGGAGGATACAAAGTTGTGCCTGTGCAATTTAGCAAATTCCTGAGTCTGGGAAGAAATGAAGGGAGAGAGGGAGGGAGAAGGAGAGGGGGTCAAACTGGCAGTGTAGGTTGTGCGGAAGCCCCGGGTTCAGTCTCCGATGCAGGAGGAGAATGTGGTAAGACCACAGACATAGCTAAACCAAAAAAAGAGGAAACCAACTCTGAAGAGGGATATTTCTTTTCTTTTTTCATTTTTAGGCAAGGTCTCACTGTGTAGTTCAAACTGACCTTGAACTTGTCATCATTCTGCCTCAGTCTCCCAAGTGCTGGTATTACAGGGATGTACTACCTTGGATGTTTTTTCAAAAATGTTTTGGCTGGGGGTGTGGTAGACACACGTTGTTCACTAACAACCCTTTCACAACACCTTGTCCTCTGCCCACTACCGAGATAGGAAAGCCAGGTACACATATTTCTACTTTCCTGTGAGGCTGGCTGTCAGCAACCATAAGATGCAATTTTGCCCAGTAAAAAAAAAAAAAAAAAAAAACTACTGCAGAGAAAGGTGGTATAATGAGAGAGATTTTGCTTTCCTGATAAAATATATGTGGTTGCTTCTTTCTACATTTTAAAAACTTTATTTTCCTGTCTAGAACATATAAGTGAAGCCTAGAGGTGTGTCAACTATTTTGTAACCATGAAAGATAGCATGAAAGGAATTCCTGCACCTATAAAAATAGAAGAACTTAGGTCTTTTACATCAGTGAGCCATTGCTGGGTTCTTGGCTGTCTCCTTACTTTTTGTCACGCAAGACATAGAAGGCCATATATTTGTGCTATTGTTATTCTGGTTTTTGGTTAGTAGGAGGTAAACTTACTCATAACTGATACTGTAGTGGAAAGAGCCCAGTGGAAAGTTGAACCATTAAATGGCTCATGAATTAGTGTTAGGGTGAGAGATCTGCTTTGGGGAAACAACTACAAACAAGTTCTTTATTCCTGTGTCCCTGAAATACCATTTTGTCCCAAATGTTTGGAGTCCTGAATCTTTGACCCTCAGGGATTTTATCTCCTGCGATTTGCTCTTGTTTGCTTTGAGGGCTTGGTCTGAACTTGCTGGGGGCCTGGAAAATATGAGAGTAAAGCAGACGGGAATTAGGGAAATACCAGGCCTCTGTCCACTCATCACCAGTATGGCAGCCTGTGGGGCCAGGGAGCGCGTCATCTGGAAGGACGCCTGCGCGTCAGTCCTGAGCCCACAAAGGCCTCGGGCTCGAGGGAGAGAGACAGAAGAGGCCTGGAAGAGGCCCCAAGTATAAACTCCTTTCTGCTATTGCTATATTTGAGATGAGAAAGAGTGTGCTGAGAACTTGCTGTCTTGACCCCTTCACTTTGATTTCTTTAGCCTTGGGTAATGCCCTCTTTATAAAAATATTACTTTAACAACTCCATCGACATGACAGATTTTACTTTGCAATTTAAGTGGTTTTATCTGGGCTGCACAAGAAGCTGGCAGTATCCCGGGATCTTCCCCTGACTGAGAAGAGCGGTGAAGGACTCTCCTTTCCTGAGCTCTACGGACCAGAGCTTTTCCTTTCTCAGCCGTGGTGCGTTCACTGTGAGTGACTGCGGGGCCCGGGCCGCCCCTTAGCACAGCGTGCACTGGGGGCGCTGATGGGGCAGCACATGTGTTCCCTGCTGGCTGAGGATCCTGTAGACCAAATCTTAAGGTTTAACTCAAGGGTTACCTTCCTTCCCTTAAGCTTTCTATGTGCTCAGGCTTGTGTTTCAGTGGAAACTGATTTTGCAATCCCCAGCTCATTCCAACTGTCATATCGTAATGTTTAGAAAGAAGCTGGGCATTGCTATGTCAGGAGGTCATCGAGAGGCTCCGACTGAGAAAAGCAGTTCTTCGGCTTCTGTTGTAAACCTTAGATAACCGGTATCACACGGAGGAGGGAGACTCCTGGGCCACTGGCCCGGAGGTGCTTGTGCAGACTTAATGTACGTGGTCTCTGGACACGCTCTGAGAAACTTGTTTGCGTGGGGTGGGGGGTCCTGGTGTTGTTCCTAACTGATCATTGGTGCCCACAGGGCATGTGGGCACAACCCCTAGGGCTTTGGAAAGCATTTAAGACCTGAAAACAATGAGCGCCCCTGAAATTATAACGGAAAATTGTAGTCACTGAAACTCAGCTCATGTCACGGTGCTGGAGAACGCTATATAAGGGGATGGTGTGGGGCAGGTGATCCCAGCTGCCAGGGACACTGGGACGAGAGGACCACAAGGTCAAGGCCGTGCCGGGCAACTCAGGACCTGTCTCAAAAGGGATGCGTGGGGGTGCGGCTCAGTTGTAGACTGCTTAGAGTGCTGGCCTAGCACGTGTGAAGAAGCCCTGGGTTCCGTCCCTGGGAGCGGTGAAAGACACAGAATGTAGCACTGCGGATATGTTAATATGGCTGATGTATTTTGTGGTGAGGCCTCCTGGGAAGTAAGGTGCTTAGGACCCCCGAAAGGTACTAAAATAGCCCCGCTGCACGCCAGTTTCATCTCACTGCGGAAGCAGCGAGGCCAGGAACGCTGCGTGGCAGGGTTTCCTGTCTCCCTCGGAGCCCTGGGTCCCGTGCTCCTGGGGCTCCTTGTGCTCCCCCCAAGTCTCGAGGGCCACCTGCAGCCTGCAGTCTGCCTTCTCCGCAACGCCTGTAGGGATGTCCAGTTGTGACCACTGGGCTGTCGCCGGCAGCTTACTCAGGCCGTAGTCCCTCTCATCCGGGTCGCTCTCGTGCTTCCTCCAGCGGCAGCACAGGTGCTGGAATATCATGGTCATGTGGCTGAAGATGATCAGAGGTGGCGGGAGCACTGGCCGTTCATGGAAAGTCATGATCAGCTGATACCTCTGAAACTTCCACACTTGGTTGGATATTGACTTGACCTCAAAAAACGTATTGCTGCAAAGGACCAAGGACAAGTAAGTGAGAAAAATCGGTTGCTTTGGGAAGTGTCAGCCCCGCTCCCCCGTCCCACCTCTACTCACTTAAAGACAGCAATGAGGAGGTTGACCAGCAGGATATTTGCCACCAAGAGGTAGCAGGCCATGATGGCCGGGACAATCCAAGCTCCTGTCTTGCAGGGGGGCAGCTGGATGATCTTACCATCCTCCCGGGTCTCGTTTTGTCCACAGGGAGCTGGAGGAAGCAACAAAGGCGAGCAGTTAGAGACAGTGCTACTTGATTTATATATATGGATACAGGGTGGATTTGAATGAAAGATTTAAATGGAAGAAAAACACAGCCATCTCAAACAGAAAAAAGTTCCGAAAAGCCAAAATGTAAACATGAGCGCTTCATGAATACCCCAAAGGGCTGCCACTGCAGAGCCTAGTGAGTCCTGCCTGTTTCCCCAAGCTGTCATCCCACTGAAGAGACTGTCACCCCCGTCCCTTGGCCCCTGCAACTGGCCAGGGGCTCTTCTGTGCCTTTGGGTGCCTGGTGAGGGCTTTCTCGGGGAGGCCACGGAGCAGAGCGCTGACGCCCAGCAAGTTACTTTCAAAATGTGCTGCGGAGGCCACCAACGCGTGAGCACCAGCACTCCGGGGCTACTGATGGGGAATGAACACTGGGCAGCTGCTAATTGCTGCCAGAAATAACCCGAAGGCTTGGAGCTGGTGACCTGTCTCAGGACAGAGGAGCAACGGCTTGGGCAGAGTTTAGAGGCTCTGCTGGATGGGGTTTCGGAGGGAGGGCAGGGGAGGCCGACGGGCAGAGGCTGTGAAGCTCACGGCTACCTGCTTTTCTTCCAACGCCATTTTCATTCTCAGTGTGCTTTTCAGAGCACAGGAAACAAAGCCGAGCTGCAGTTACTAAATGGGCAAATGAGAGAAATGAAAAGATCTGGAGGTGGGGTGAGGAGGAAGGTGATGTGTGAGACCGTGTGAGCGTGAATAATGTGCTCACGAGGCCTGTTCGGCACTCCCAGGTAAATGCCAGAAACAATAAATCCTTGACAGAGCTCCCAGCACTGCACAGCCGTGTAACCTAAGTGCAGGGGCCTCACGCACGCGCACGTGTGAGAGGGAGCTGGGGTGGGAGGGCAGGCAGGACCCAGCAGACCTCGGCAGTTGTCGCAGGATGCCAGGGCTTTGCACAGCTGACCCAGAGTCTCCTGGGCTGGAGCTGCTGGCAAGGGGGGTCCAGACTCTTCCCCGGAGTTCCTGGTGCTGGGCTGTGCGCTCTGCCCCAGCTCTCAGCCCTGCCTGTCTAGGGCTTACCTGGGGAGTTTGAAAACACACAGTGCCCGCTCTGCCCCGCCCAGGGTCTAAGAGGACCCTGACCCCGCCCAGGTCCTGCCCGGTGTCTCTGAGGGGAACTGAGGCATTGCCTTTTGTTTGAAAACTCCTCAGGCAATTCCCAATTCCCTGAGCGCCCATTGGCCGGGGAAAATTACATGATTTTAGACTAAATTTTCACCAAGACCCTGGTTTATGGCCCGGTCAGGAGGGTCAATGTACTTCCTATGGTCCTGCCTGCAACACAAGGAAATGCAGAGCCGGACGTGGTGGCTCACGCCTGTAATCCCAGCACTCGGGAGGCAGAGGCAGGAGGATTGCTGAGTTCGAGGCTTGCCTGGTCTACATAGTGAGCTCAGGGCCAGCCTGGACTACAAAGCGAGACCCTGTCTAAAAAAGGAAAAAAAAAAAAAAAAAGGAAATGCGGAGACTGTATATTTTCTGGAGCCTAAGTCTCTTCTGTTATTGACAGTCATGGCCCTGACTACCCAAGACAGCCTTGGAAGAGGTCCTTGTCATTTCTTCCCTTGGGAGGAAACCCAGTGATAGAGGCCACCGTGACTTCAGAATAAAGTCCCACATCTGGGGGTGGCTGGCCCAGTGCCACGTCCTGCCCCTGTCTGCCTCTCCCTTTAGGCACAAACTGGGCTGTTTCTTACCAACATGACGCTCCATGACACCGTGATAATCACCAGAGACCCAGACACAATGGAACCAAATGACCATGGCCAAAAAACTTCTTTTTTTTTTAAAGCCAGGGTCTTGCTTTGTAGTTCAGGCTGGCCCTGAGCTCACTATGTAGCCCAGGCAAGCCTCAAACTCAGCAGTCCTCCTGTCTCTGCCTCTCGAGTGCTGAGATTATAGGTATGAGACACCAAGTCCAGCACTGTGGTGTGTGGTACTGATTGCTGGTGAGCAAGAGTCACCACACCCAGTATTGTTGTTATGTGGCTACTGGGGATCGAACCAGGGACCTTGCACTTGGTTGGCAGGTGCTGGAACCACTGAGCTAAATCTTGAGCCCATGGCCTACAACTTCTAAAACCATGAGCGGAAATAAAGTCACTTATGTACTACCACAGTGATAGAAATCTGACTGATACACTTGTTTGTATTCCACTCTAAATTTGGAGTGGGAAAAGTTTCAAGGTATCCCAGCAGAGATGGGGCCAGGAAGAAGAGCAAATGCATTTCCATAGGCATTAAACAGCGGCCGCTGTGTCCCTGTAGGTCTCTTGTGCACCTTTGTTTCATTCTTCAGAGAGCCGGCCTAGTTCTAACTTGGAGTAGCCTAGTGTCTTCAGTAAGATTTTATTGGATGTCAGTATGACTGACCATGGAATTCCCTGCCCATCATTTAGGTATTGATTTATTCTAGCATCTCCAACCTCTTATTCATCCTGCCCTTTTAATGGGAGCATTATTTTAGTGGTTAGGAACATGAGTTATAGTGAGGACTTGAGTTCAAACTCTGACTTCACTGTTTCCAAATGACCTGACTTCGCTTCATGGATTTTATCACCTTCATCTATGAATTGGGAGAAGAAATAATACATACCACGAGGGTTTGTCAAGTTTGTCATATCAGATAAGGCATGAGTATTAGTCATCCTTGTCACTGGTTAGACACAATACCTAATACCCACAATGTAAAGGACAAAAGGATTAGTTTTCTTTGGTTTCTATGCCTCATCAGCTGGCTATAAGACAGACACATGGTGAAGGGTGTGGCTAGTAGTTGACTCAGTTCGTAACTGCCTTGAAGCACAGGGTAGGATGGGTGCCGGAGTGGAAGGGGGAAGGAGTGGACAGACCCCAGGTGTATGCCTCCATGGCCCACCCAGCCACACCTCAGCATGTGCTGCCCAGTGTCCACTGTGGACCCCAAACCCAATCAAGTGGAAACTCTACCTCCAACCGCCTCGTTTCACCCCCTTGCAACTTGATGCCTAAACATAAACCTAAATCTAAACACTTGAACTGGGCTTAATTTCTAAAGATAGCAAATTCGTAATTTTACCTAAAGAAATACAAAGTGTTCAGCATACAACCAGAAACTAATAATCTTTTCCTCATTGTCCCAGCAGTTCCAGCATTTTCGAAAGCCCAGGTCTTTTCTGAGACTCTAGGGAAACCCTTAGCTGTGAACTTCTGTAAAAATAAAAAACAAGTTACATAATCCTGAGGTACAATGGCTCAGGGAAAATGTTCCTATTCTAAAAGGGAGAACGAGGGGGGTTAGAACAGAATCAGACCAAAAAAAGAAAACCAGCGGGCCGACATGAGGTCCTTCAGTTCCATATCCCGGATTCAGGGCTCGTCATGTAAAAAGCGAGTTCCAGAGGTCTTGGAGGGAGATTCACCTGTGTGCTTTTGGCAGTTGGAGCCGACACAGCCTCTCCTTGGGCTGGCTCCTTTCATCATCTGAAATTGTCCTCAACAGACATTCCCCACTGCTGGCACCAATGACTTCCTGATGTCTGTGGCAGCATTGGCTTCATTTCCACAGCTTTCTGCACAACCCACTCAGGAGCACCTCTTCTGGCTTTTCAGGTCTGCCTTGGAAATGTGGGTCTAAGCCTCCCTGAGTCTATAACACTTGCATTCTGCATGCCAGTAAAATCAGTATCATGAGGATGACGTCGGAGTCGGCTATTCGTGGCAGCAGCCGTGGACAGCTTTCCTTGGAGCACAGCTGCTGGAGCCTCCAAGTGCCTTGATGTCTGAGCACAGTGAAATGAATCCTGGGGAAACAGTCCATTAGGAGGTGCTTGTCAAGGAAGAATCCTGCGGGCTTTATTCTCAAAGGAAAGGTTGACAAATTTTATAGTCTTGAGCCTGAAAGTAGTGGCGTCTTGCTGATGCTTCCTCAGATCCCCTGAAGGCATCTTTCTGCTTGTCCCTGTAAAAAGTACCTGGTTTCTTTTTAACGATGCTAATTGTTTTAACAGCCACCTCTTCTTTGCCCCGACAGGGTTCCTTCTGGGCCAAAATTTAAGTCGAGTTTTTCTACTCAGTCCTGTATCCCTGGTTTTCACTGGCAAGACTCAGCCAACAGCACTAATGCCATAGCCTGAATGTGAGGCTGCCTTAAAATTTTCTTCAAATTAATCCCTCTATTGTTCTTAAATTCCGTCTCCTGGAAAGTCACAGGACATGGACTAAATATAGACAAATTTTCTGCCAGAGTATAACAAACGTGGCCTCTAGTCTAAGTGCCAGTGGCCTTGTTCCTACTTAAACGTCCTGTGAGTAGCCTTCACTGTAACATTTTTAGCAGCATTCTGGTCTTCTGAGCTCCAACCAGGATCTGCCATCAGACTCTGCTCATTCTCCTTACAGCATTCTTGGGCTTCGCTAGCCAGCATCGCGAAACCTTTCCAAATTCCTCTTGCAAACCAGTTTCAAGGGCTTCTAAACCACATGGTTGGGAATAGTTGCAACAATAACCCCATTTCTTTGGTAGCAGTTTTATTTCTTAGCTTTTTTGTTGCTGAGACACTATGTCTAATACACACACCTCAAAAGAAGGAGATGTTTAATTTGTTCGTGGAGTCAGTCCATGATTGGCTCACTCCAAATCGGAGACGTTGTGGCAGAAGGGCATGGCGGAACAAAGCTGCTCAGTGCACGGCAGGAAGCAGAGTGAGAGAAGGGTGCCAGAGAGGCCCGGGCCAGGGAGCACACTTAGATCCCAAGGCCACGGCTCTGTAGCCTGCCTGGACACCCCTAGAGCAAGCTACACCACTCCCCAAAAGTCAATCGTGGTGAAACTCTGCCCTCACCACCACAGCAAAGCACATGGCTTGGTATTTAGCATACGGCCCTCGGTGAACGTTAGCTGACATCACCATTAGTACTGCTACTTTTGAAATTAGGGGACTTCACGTTTCTTGGGCTTAGAGTCTACGTCTTAGTTCTCTCTGTTCTGGAGGCACTAAACACAGCACTTATTCTATAGACATTTATTGGGTGGTTAAAATATGCTAGCTATGGGGTAGATTAGGAAAGAGAGGCTCCTGTTAAGGAGCTCACGACTCAGTAAGGCCGGAACACTGTGTCAGTGTGTGCCGTGAACTCGAGTGGTGGCCCTGACGGGTAGCACTTCCGCTGCAGTTGTTGTAGTTCTCTTATCCCGGGTCACTCAGGGCAGGCCGGTAGGAGCGCTAGCCTGAGAAACATCATCTGGATTCTACAGCAACAAATGCAGTATAAATGAATTAGGTGATCCTTGTGACAGTGCTAATGATAATAAAAGTGAATCATTGAGAGGCAGTCCTCATTTGGTAATATCAGCAAAGAAGCAGTGAACATTATATACAGCAGTTAGTGAAAAACATTGCTTTATCTTATTTCCTAACAATGTCCTAGTGCTGGATATTTATCTGCTAGAAAGTGCTGTGACTCACACTTATAGATATTTATCACTGATGAAGATGGAACTGGGTACCTCAAGGGCCTGACAAGCAGCAGATTTCAAGGAGGAGGATAAGTTATCTGGATTACCATACAGCTCCAACCAGTATCTGGCGGCTCACGTTCCCAGGGCAATGCTCCAGATACACGTATCCATGATGACCTACATGGGGATATTTAGGGGCTCACAGGTGGGCGGCTACTACTGTGAGTCCTCCTTTTCTGCCTTTCTCTCCCAGTTCTCTTGAAACAGTGAATGCAGAGCCGTTTCACATGATGTGGAATGCTGGTGGTCATGAGTCTGTGTGGTAGATAATCGCGGATTCTACTAACACGGAATGCGTCATTCCTCCTTCTGGTAAGAACCTCTTGGTTTTTCCTTGTGGACTTACGCTGCTCTCACTCTCAACCCATGAAGTTTGGGTAAAATGAACTCTTTGGGAGGTTAGTCAGCCTGTTTTATTCCCTGGTTGCAGTGGTTGATGCACATGCCTGGCCAATCAGAGACAATGAGTGTCAGCTTTGGTTGGAACTAGAGGAGAGACCCACCCAAGTTCAGGAACACGTCATTCTTTTTCTCTTAAGTCTTTTTGAGGTGAATTTCTGTCACTTGCATCTAAGAGTCCTGATTAGTGCTGGCATCCCAACTCCAGCCCCTGTTCATAGGCCAGCAATAAAAGATGCTCACATTATGGGCACCCGGCTCCTAAGGGGCTGCATTTGGAGTCATGGAATAGATTTAGAAAGATTGGAAAGAGCAGCCAGGGCCACAGAATTTGGTTTGCTACAAGGCTGAATCGTCACAATTTCAGGAATCCGAGGCCACTGTTGTACCTTCCCAGAATATAAATAATTTGAAAAATCTACAATGTAGAACTCAGCTTTTTCCACAGGACTTTAGACCCAGAATTTGACAAGACATACACTTATTATAAAACAAGGAGGGTATATGCAGTTGGGGAACTTTAGCCAAGCACCTGGACATAGCTACCTCTGAAGTGAGGAAGCGTTGCTCTAGAAGCTGATCCTGCCTAGCTTAAGTCTTAGGATCCTGGCTAGATTTAGTCATGGTGCAGGCACAGAGGGGGAAGCTACATCTATGCAGCCTTTGCCAAATTCAAAGGGATCCAGCATTTGTAGCTTCAGATATCCTATGGTTTAATCACACGGTAAGAAGCTGAAAGGGCCATATCTGCTAATTAGGCGCTCATCAGCAAAAATAGACCGTTGGGTTCTGGATCACACTGATATGCCACAAAGTCACTCTCCCCTAGGGTATGTGCATGACAGGGAGAAAGCTTCTCTTTCTGTATATACTGCAGAGAATTTGGATTATATTCTTCCAGTGTTGGATACTTTTTTAAAAATAAAATTTTTATTACTTCAAAATCTTGAGTCTGGGTCTCCCTGAGTCGCGCAGGCTGTCCTTGACCTCATAACCCTCCTGCTTCACCTTGTCAGTAGCTGGGATTACCCAACCAGGCTCAGTTTTTCATAAACCTGTATAACCAAAGCAGCTGGGATGTAGCTGGTGGTACAGCACTTGGCTAACATGATTGAGGCTCCAGGTTCAACTCCCAGCACGAAAATGAGCAACAGAATCTTCCGAACTAAAATAAGGGTCAGCGACATCGTTTCTGGAGCATAAGCTACAGGGAAGAAGGGCCTTTTGTCTCTTTGGTTCCCCTGAACGCTAGAGGGCTGCGTCCAGAATGGGCTGGCACACGCTCGCTGCTTGATAAACATTTACCGAATGGATGCAGGCAGGACTGTTGCTTGTACCTCTGGCCTGTGTGACGCACTTCACCAGGCTGGTAGCCACTGCCTGCATACTCCACGACCTTGTCACGCGCTCTCAGGACCCGCCGATGCAGGAGAGCTCCCGCGTTAGCAAAAGACCGACCAGGGGAAACAACAGGCTGTTTTCTTTTTCTTTGTTTTTGGCAGTTGCCAAGGAGAAAGCCACGTGCTTGTTCTTTGGCAAAGGCTGTGGAAAATCTCTCTCTCAGTACTGTTGTGCACATCTCCATAGCAAGCCAGTCACGACACCCCATCCTGCATCCGCGACAGACATCGCTAAGTATCCTGCTACGCTTTCCCTCCCAGCCGATGTGTGACCCTAGACTCTGAGAATCCTCCTCAAGATAACACTCCTGAAAGTACAGTCAATCAAATGATACAGGACCCTGGGGCCAGTCCTCTAGCTTCTTCAAACAAGGGCAGTTGTGAGGTGTGCGGGACAAGAGCCTCTGGGGCTGGCTTGAGGGTCTCATGCTCACTGGCACAGCTGCAACCCAACCTATACCAACTCACAGTGGCACAGAGAGAATCCAGTTCGGTCAGAATCAGAATCCAGAGTCTTCACATTGAATTACATACCCAGCCCCCCTTTTTTTTTTTGTTTTAATTTGAGACAAAGTTTTGCTAAACTGCAGAGTTGCCCAGGGTAAGCTTGAATTTACCATCCTTGTACCTCCCCCTGCCGGAGTGCTGTAATTATGGGCACGCACCCTTGCGCCTGCCATATGCTGCTGATCTTAAATGCCGGCATTTCTGAGAAGGGGCCACTGCGAGAGTTGAATAGGCCTCTCTCACGTGCATCCTGGGTCATATTTTAAAAGGAAGCTTCAATAATGACTGAATCCCCAGAAGAATGTTGATTTCAGTTTTTCCTCCACCTGAGATCATCAAGAAATGAAGGACAGCTGAGCGTGGTGGCTCATGCCTGAAATCCCAGCACTCAGGAGGCAGAGGCAGGAGGATTGCTGAGTTCCAGGCTTGCCTGGGCTACATATTGAGCTCAGGGCCAGCCTGAACTACAAAGTGAGACCCTGTCTCAAAAAAAAAAAAAAAGTACAGAGGTGATTTGGAAGCATCCTCTGTGGGAAGAAAGCATCTGTGGAGGTGGCATTGATGTGCTCACCTCCGTGGCGGCCCTGTATCCTGGCATGGCATTCCAGTGTCCTAGCAGTTCTGTGAGAAGTGTATTGTTCTTGTTTTACAGTTGAGGAAACATATGCCAAAGGGTAAAATTCCTTATTCGACCCATACAGCTGGTAAGGGATAATGGTAGAACTATCCTGTTTAGCAGAACAACTCTCAGTTCCACTACGTGCCCGTGGTAACTCACTCTGGAGCTGCACTGATAAAGAAGGCACCCACGGGCAGCCTCCTGTCTCTTCCCACAGGGCCTGTGTACAGGCTACTCTGCCTTAGTGGCCTTTCCAGTGTGATATTACAGGATACTCCGTATGCTTATGCAAAGCCCTGAGCTTTACAGGATAATGTTATCCCCATTTTACAGATGAAGAATTAAGGATTGGAAAGCTTTCATGTCTGCCAGCATCTCAGAGGACTAAGAGGAAAAGAGAACCGGGATGTTCACTCAAGTGTGGTGACCACAAGGCCTCTTTTGTGCCTCTGAAAGGAGCTAATGCAGCTTTTGAGAGGGATCTCTTAATTGTGAACAAAGGTAGAGATAATCTGATGGTCACTTGATTTTTTTCTCCCCTTTTTTTTGTGTTTTGGAGATAGGGTCTCATTATATAGTCCAGACTGCCCTTGAACATGCTGTGTAGCTTGCTTACCTCAAACTCACAGTCCTCCTGCCTCAGCTTCCTAAATCCTGGAAACACCTGATATTTTTTCTTATTCCCATCTACATGGGTAACGTGGACTGAACTGTTCAGATGAAGAAACAGGTTTATGGAACACACTGAAGTTTAAATTCTAGAGAAAGAATTAAGTTCACATATTAGGTGTTGGGCCTCGGTGCCTTTTTTATTTTATCTTATCCAGAGGAAGGAAATGTGTATTTCTTTAATGTGCGCACCATATTATTTATCAAAAGTAGAAAGAATTTAAAATGAAACTTGGCGAATGTTTAATATAAGCAGCAGTATACCTTAAAGTAAGGTGAAGAAGGCCATTCCTTGAAGATTGTCCCTTCCTCTCCTGTCTGAAGATAGGTCCCCCCAAGCTTAGTCCACACCACAGGCAATGGGATAAAGAGCTTAGCTGAGTATTGGACTACATTTATCCAATTTCGTTTTGCAGAGGAAGAATTTTCAACTAAACATCCATCTTGAAATGATAACAAGACAAAGAGGATTTCTCCTCCTCCTTTCAAAAACCTATATAGTTTGCCATGGAGGATTTAGACTGCCATTAGCTGCCTCTGGGGGCTCATTCTGAGGGGGAATTTGATTTAGATCACTCTGTTCTTTGGCCTTTTCCGGCAAAATACTCTCCTTGGTGGCTACTGGAGACATCTCCCTTTTTATGGCTATATCTTTCTAGAAATTTCCTTATCTGAGGGTCATGGACCATAGTTGATCCGGCCAGCAGTTTTCTCTTTTGAAGCATGGAGCACTTCTGTTTCCTTCAGTAGCTGACTGCTAATGTATGTAAGCAAAGGAGGACAGGAAGAGTAGAGTAACTGAAATCCAGGGGTCCCGAGTCAAAAGCGCTATCAACTAGGTGCCCCCTTTAAAATTGAGTGTGTGTGAGGGGGGCTTCTGTTCCCTTCCGCTAGGTAAGATGCTGACTGGTAGTGAGTGATAAGACCCCAAGGCAACCACTGGAAATTAATGGCCAACTTTAGTTTCTTCATCTATGAATGGGGAGAGTTGGACTATTGATATTTCTTTCCTATAGGATGGCATAGCTGGGCCACAGGAAGCAGAGCATTATATCATATTGAATCAGAATAACAAAGTGCTAACGATTCAAAGACTCTTTTTCTTCTGGACTCCATCCAAAAGACACTGTCAGTTTGAAGATAATTCCTTATCACTTTTTTCATAGTTGCATACCTCCCGTTTTGGTAAAATAAGGGCAGGCTGAAGGCTCAAGGATCTGGTAAGAATTTCATACCCATGTGGTGTTTTCATTCTGTTTATTTTTATAGTTATCTTCTACTTATATCAAATGTATTGATTTTCAATTTATGGCCAAGATATACTCTTTAATATTACATTAAGATCTGTGGGCCAGGGATCTACCTCAGTGGGGCTGTACTTGTCTGGCAGGAGCAAGGTTCTGAGTTTGATTCCTGGTACCAGGAAAAAAAAGCCCAAACATATACAAAAACATACACATTATGTTTTAAAAATGAGTCAATTGAAAAAAATTCCAAAGAATAGAACAGAGGTATAAAATAGTGAATGAGATTTGTGATTATTACATGTTGAGAAATATGAGATTAAGTGATCTCCAAACTTGTTTGTAACATTATTTTACTCCATGATTCTGTGAAGAGGAGCAAAAGTCTTAAAAAATTCCCAAAGTAGGGATCAACAATACAACCTCTAAGTGTTCAGGGCTATCTAGGCTTCTGGTCTACCTGATAGTCACAGAGTCTCATTGTTGCTCTCTCCAGAAAGCACTATTTGGTTGAATCAATTTCACCTTCTAATCTAGTGGATTAAAGAGCAAGATGTCTTAAGTCTGGACATGTCGTGTGTGGGAGCTGAGAGTTGTCTTGGAGGAGGAGGAGGCGAGATAATTCTCTTGGTTGCTTATCTTTTGCTACTCTTTATAGCTTTACTTAGAGATCAAATTGTCACTTCTTTGCTGCTATTTGAGGATTTTAGAAGTCTAACCTTGGTCATTCATTTGTATCAGGAAGATTTTGTTCAATCTTTCCAGGAAGGACACATGTGTATACAAGGCTGCTGTTCATATGGCAGGGAGTTGCCTGTCATGCTATAGCTGACAGCATGCATTAACAGCCTGAGTTTCTCTTTCTTCCTTATACCCAAGCTCCTTTGCCACAGATTTTAGTTTCTTTCAGTGAATAGATGTGATCTATTTCTTTTAGTCTAAATTTCGCCACCTTGGTTGCTTTGGCCAATGGGATGTCAGCAAAAGTGACCCTTACAGACCCGAGAAAGCCTGTGTTTGTGTTTCCATTTCTTCACCTCAGTATCTTCGTGACAAGTGGGCCTGAGCTGGTCCTGGGGATGGGACATATGGAGCCTCAGTTCTCAGAGGCACTGGCTGTCTGAGCTGAGGCAGCTCTGGATCAGCTGAGAGCCAGCTGACCTCCTTGCAGTTGAAAGAGCCCAGGTAAAACCAGAAGAATCCTCTAGCCAACCTATAGGCTGGTAAACTCAGTAAATGCTCCTGGCTGTAAGCCAGTGAGTTTGGGTGCTTCACCCTGCAATATTATTAGATACCTATTACACCCAACTGTCCCAGCCCAATCAGAGCAGAGAAAGGCAGCCCTGGGTCCTTTAGGTTGATAGCATACTTTTCCTCATTTCTCTACTCACTCATCCCCAACTCAGGTCACAGATGATGGGAGCAGATTCCCATTGTTGCCCCAGGAAGAATGAGTTACTGAATTACCCGTGCCTGGTCACACTCTTTGTCTTTAGAAAGTAATATAAAGTGCAGAGACTAGAGCTGATGGCAGCTATCTCATGGAAAGATCCAGTGGAGCCAGGGATGGTAAGACATATATGTAATTCTAGCACTTGGGAAGCTGAGGCAGGAGGATCATGAGTTCAAGACCATACTGGAGTACACAGCAAACCCTGTCTCAAAGTAAAACCAAAACAAAAAGAAAAAATAAAAAGAAAGAAAGAAAGGTCAGGTAGAGTCAGGCTACACTGGTTATAAAAGTACGGCAAGACATTGAAGAAAGAAAGGGGGAGGGAAGAGAGAAGGGAATGAGAATTCGACACAGGAGAATGAGAGATGATTGATGCATTGAGGCTGGAGAGAACTGTAGAGAGAAAAGCCGATGAGACAGAGCGGTCAGGCCAGAGGCTGACTTTCCAAAACCACTTCCAGGTTCATTTCCAGTCAGCGCACGTCAGGCTTTTTGTTTCCTGACTTTGAGTGCCTCTGTGGTTTCCTCTTGTGTGCTTAGTGTTGATCTTTCTTTAATCTAGTTTGAGTGGCTCTGTTTTCTTGCAATCAACATTGTTCTCTAGTTGTGTCATTAGCACCCTGGAGAGAAGCATCAGACCAGACAGTCCTCAGTCTGAGGGCCAGGGCCCAGGCTGCCAGAAATGTGGGCTGGGGAGCGGGCCACTGAGGCAGGAGGGGCACTTGCAGGGAGAAAAGGATAGAAATGAAAACTGTTTAATTCAAATGTTGCTCGGGGCTTCTCTTCATCATTAAAAATTCATTTTGTTATTTGCTTAAGGCAATCCTTGCTTAAGGTTTGGATAAGCTTCTTTTCTTCTCCAGACTAAAACAACAACAACAACAACAACGGTGAAATATAGTATGTGCTCTTCTAGATTTGAACTTCGGTCTACCTCTGTAGTAATTCTGGATGGTGATGTTCTCATGACAGCCCCTCAGAGCTGAAGGCAGGCAAACATCACTCCTGTCATAGGCACAGGGAAGGGCAGTGCCTTCCTCATGGCCTGACCACAGGGAGCTTCCCTGACAGTCCACACAGCATTGGTCTCCATGCCACAGGGAGAGAAGTTGTGGATTTGTTTACAATGGGATCACATGATGTTCCCCAAACCCATAGATGCTTAAAGTATTTCTAGTCTTAGGGATATCTGAAGAGGGCCGAGCCAGGGCCTTCGCTGAGAGGGACGGCCTTAGAAGAATGAAGCCAGCAGTATTATTATAGGTAGAAAAGCCAAGTAGACATAGTAGGCAGATAGATAGGGCTGGCTCTTGAAAGACTTGCAAAAAAAAAAGGACATCCTCAAAGGTCAACACCATCAATGAGGAACTACACTTCCAGATAGCAGTGACCGGCAGACCTCATTCTCCCAGGATGGAATGTCAAAATCGGGATCGGCCCCTCCCTGGAATACAAGGATTGCAAGTTCCCCAGACAGCGGGCCAGGCCTTTGAACCACCTGGAGAAGTCTCCGGACAAGCAAGACCCTCTAGGGCTCGATTTCTCATTGGACCCTATTCAATCAAAAAGTTGCTGAAGTAACTATGCTTGTCATTTACCCATTGGTTAGCCACGGTTTGCCCATTTCTTTCAAATCTCATTGGAAGCCTCCACTGTACTCATCAATCAATTGTAACCCATCTACCTTTTTTGAATCTTATTGGTAGCCCCCTATTTCAGACCCACCTCATCTCGTGGCTCTGCTCCAATAAAGCCCTCTAAAAAGTGGGGTTGGGGGGTTACCCACTTTCCGGGTCCCCCCTTCTGTCTCTCTTAAGGCAGAAGCTTTCTCTCTCAATAAAATTTTCCTACTCAAACTTCCGTCGTTCCTAAAATTCATTCTTTGATTTTTAGAGAACACGAACTCGCGTTTCAGGTGGGGAGTTAGGCCTTAACTCTCCTGCGTCAGTATCGCAGCAAGGCTGCTGTGCCTCAGAGGATCTGTGCGGCCAGCCAGACCGCACATCTCTGTGCAGATGCTCCTGGCGGTGCCAGGCAGCGCTGATCGGATTGTGCCTGAGGGGTCCTATGACATTGACACAGCCATCAATAAGGCCCCTACCTCTGGGAATGTGTATGTAAACAAACTCAAGTTCCCGCTGACACTGTTTGCAAATTCCCTGTTAAGTGACAATGCAGAAATCCATTTGTACTGCAGCTCACGCTCCTGGCTCTGCTCTGCTGGCACAGTTCCCCGTCTGTGCCCGCCTCTCCTCGCCGCCCTCCGGATCCCAAGCCCTGTGCTCCTGCCTGCTCCTCTCTGTTTACTCTTACAAATGGAGCTTTCCACCCTTCAACTGATGCGCCTCACACATCAAAGGCTCCGATAGTATGCAGCCCACGCTCTGCTTAGAACCTAAACAGCTGTTGGCAGGCTCCGACTGCGGTGCCCAGCGCTTGCTGTTGTGTTGAGAAGATCCAGCTGTGGGCTGAATATAAACACCACCATTGTGATATTAATAGGGTGGGGGGCTGTCACCCCTCGCACAGTGAACTAACACAGGATGACACGTGACAGTTCAAATAAATATGTTAGCTAGATGGCATTTTTCCTCCTTTGAAATAAATGAGCGCTTTTCATCTTGATTTATCTGTTAAAAACAACAAACTCAAATGCCAGTCACTGCAGGAGTAGGGTGGGACAGAAAGGGGAGGATGGGGCAGGCAGTTTGGAGCTCCTTGGGGTTTTCCTGTTTGGGTAATTATCCACTTAATCCAACTGATTGAAGTGTTCCCTTGAAGTCACTTGGATGGGTTCAGTTTGAGACCTCAGGGCGCCCTTGTGGCCCCCAGGTACCTCAGGGGAAGCCCAGGGATGTGTCTGAGCCTCCCTTCCCTCACCCTGAAGCCTGCTGTGATAATGACAATACAAATGATATTAATGGTGATAGTGACGGTACACACCCACCTTCCCCACCCCCTTCACCGGGCTCCTGTTTGTGGCGCTCTCGCTGATAGCCCAGGGGTGCTGGGAGGGCTGGGCCGCCCTGGGAGCAAAGCAGCCGGACCCCCGCCATTCTGCAGGAGGCCAGAGGAAGATGAGAGGAGGGCAGGGCAGGAAGGCCCCCCGGTGTGCGCCGGCTGGGGCTGGGGGCAGGGTGGGCCCCAGGCTCCTCTGCGAGGCAAAAGCAAAGACCCCTCTGCATTATGGGAGGGCAGGGAGGTCCGTGTGGGAAGGATTGCTGGGGAGCAGGCGGAGACGGGAAGGAGAGAGCGTCCCATGACACCCTGGGAAGGACCTCGGGGGATAAAGGCAGGCTCGGGTGAGCTGCATTTAACGGGAGGGCTCTGTTACTTAACCTTCCTCTGAACTGGATCTATGGGAGAAACGGCAATTCTCCCTCCGTTCCAGCTCCTGCCTGGTTTCTAGTCCAGTAAAGTGAGCCCTCCTTCGTTACTTGAATTTGTGCCAGCACGTCTTCGATGCCCTCACAGGATACAGGAGCACCCCAGCACCCCGGGCACCAGCGCCTCTGCAGTGTGACCTCAGCTGCCTGCGCACCGCCCTTGCAGTGGAGACTGATGAAATGTGGGCGTGCGCGGCCCACCACCGCCTTCCCGCCTTTACGGCCAGATAGCAGCCCACCCACCGAGGGAAAGCTGATTTGAGCAAAGCCAACTTTTTTTGGTTTGTTTTGCTTTTTTTGTGTTTTGAGACAGGGTCTCGCTTTGTAGTTCAGGCTGGCCCTGAGCTCACTATGTAGCCCAGGCAAGCCTTGAACTCAGCAATCCTGCTGCCTCTGCCTCCCGAGTGCTGGGATGACAGGCGTGAGCCACCACGCCCGGCCCTGTGGTATGTGGTATTGATGGCTGGTGGGCGTGAGTCTCCACGCCCAGCTTTGTATGTGGTTACTGGGGATCGAACTCAGGACCTTGCACTTGCGAGGCAGGCACTGGAACCACTGAGCTAAATGTCCAACCCAAAAGCAACTTTTATAGACAGATGAAATCCTCCTGCTATGAGGCCCGGGAGAGGGAACAGCTTCTATTGATGGCATCAGGGCACAAGCCCAGCTTTTCTCTTTACAACTAAACTCCAGCATAGTGACTGCGTAGCACACACTGCTCACCGACGTGCTGTGCCCCAGAACAATATGGGGAGGTGCAGGCGGAAGTACCTTAACCTTTCCAGAGGCAGAAAACCCAAACCAGAGCTGAAGCCAGCGGGAGGTCAGAAAATGTTCCACAGCCTTCACTCAGCAGTGAGCACCTCCACCTCAAATACATTACAGAGGGCTAGATTTAAATCCTCAGTTCTCTTCCTAATGAAGACATGAAGTTTTTCTTTCTTTCTGGAAGTAAAAGAGCCAGTTTAAAGAAAATCTCTATTTCCCTCTTTCTTCCCCCCAATCAAAAATCAACTTAGTTGATCGTGTTCATTAGAGTAATTGAAAAGTTTTGGTACCATTTTGTCATTTACAGACACACCAGAGTACAAACTGGCCCCATGTGACCTACATTTGTGTTTTTAAAATATGGCCCTTACTCCGCGCGTGTGTGTGTGGGAGGGGGTACTGGGGACTGAACCCCGGGCCTCATCCATGGTGGGCATGTATTCCGTCACTTGCCATTGTATTTTCATGAGCTAGTTTTGTACACCTGTATTCTGAACAATACTGCATAAGCAGCATTTCCATGGGCCAAATTGGCCTGAATAGACCTGTGGGAAAATCCTAAAACCAAACGCTAAGTCGTATAAAAACCGGCCAGTTTCTAGGTCCTACACTGAAAGGAAAATTTATATGCCTCGCTTAATTGTAAAACAGCCATTTACTGTGTTCTGATAGACCAGTGTTATGGGGGGTTTCTGAAAGGCTGTTCCATCTCTGTCTCTACAACTCGTGTGACTATTCGGTAACCAGCTCCATGCCGTGTTCTCAACGGTCTCACAGATCCACGCGTGCGTACCCCGCAACACGCTCCCGGAGGAGAGATGGAGGGAGCGGAGGCGGACAGAGGGAGAGAAGGGAGCTGACAGTAAGGTCGCCACTCTCAGAGGTCAAGTCCAGCTCACAGCGAGCTCAGTTCAATAACAAGACATACAGGAGCGCCTCCTGCGTGTAGACTCAGACCCCTGACCCGTGCCAGGTACTGTTCTGCCTGAGGTGACGGAATGATAAGGTCTGACAGAATGGATGTGGTGGCTGTTCATCTGCTGTGATAGGAGACGGTCACTCATCAGATGATGGCCACGTTTTTCTGTACAAGTCTTCAAAGCGCAGGGTTGATGGGGTTCTAACAAAGCAAGTTTCACACTCAAGTGTAGAGGAGGACACGCCTGGTTTTATGTCAGGTCCTTGGGCACCACAGTAACCAAGACATTGTTTTACAAAGTATTAGTGCTAGAGAGGTTGATAATTAAGACAATATATAAATATATAAATTAAGACAAAATATAAATATATAGGTGCATAAATATCACAGGGGACACTTTAGAATTTCTAACCCATTCATTGACTTCAAATGTGTTTTATTTAACAAATACTTATTAAACCAGATATGGTGGCACACACTTATAATCCCAGCATGAGGGAGACTGAGGGAAGAGGAATTACAAGTTTGAGCCCAGCTTGGGCAGTGTAGAGACTTACTGAGTCCTTGTCTCAAAATAAAAATGAATAAAAAAGGGCTGGGTTCTTAGCTTGGTGAGAAGACCTTGGATTCAAGCTCCAGTACCCTAAACGAAAACCCAAATCCCCCAAATTTATTAAGTACTTGCATGCCAGGGATTATTCAATATGCCTTGTAAATGCCAACTCATAAAAAGTAAGAGGAAAAATATGAGATAGGTACTACTATTTTGTCTGTTTTACAGATGAATAAACTGAGGCACAAATTGATAAGTAATTTGTCCAGTGATAGGTCACGGCTAAGGGGCACAGCCTGGATTCACACGTAATACTCAAGTTGTGTCATATACTGGTACAAATTCTCAATATGGGGTATAATTGTGATGTGTATATATAATGTACCAATAAAATGTACCACTAAAAACTAAATTAAAAAAAAAGACTCAAGTTGTGTCATATACTGGTACAAATTCTCAATATGGGGTGTAATTGTGATGTGTATATATAATGTACCAATAAAATGTACCACTAAAAACTAAATTAAAAAAAAAAGTGTGCCATCTTAGCCATAGTGTTGAACTGCTTCTCCTTGTGAGGAGTTTGAGCGATTGCAGGGCCAGTGTGGCTGCATGCTCATGTATCTATTGTAAGGCTTTCCTCATTCTCCATGCTTGTGTGGGGGTCAGTGGCTATCAAATGATGATGGTTGTAGGAGTGCTCTTTCCATATCATAATGACTTTTACAGATAAGTTTGACCATAAGAGATTTTGGCCAACATGTTTACTTTCTAGTCACATCTATGAAGATTCTATGTTCAAAGCAAATGGAAAACGTATCACCAGAAATATGGTGAAAGGAATGGAAAAGCCCAGCTTTCACTTTCCTTACTGTGCAGTCTATTCCCTGGGAAATGAGTGACCTGGTACTGTCTGACAAGGACATAAACAATGTTTGCTTAGGAGGTACTGTTAATAGTGTGTTGGCAGGGTGATTTATCCCCCAGGCTCAGGGACTCAGTGGAAGATCTCCTCAGGTCTTGTATACCCCTGATCTGTTTTTTATCCATAGGAAAAAGAAATCTTCCTAATTTCACTAAGTAGTGTGGATACGCCCAGAAATAAGCAAGCTGCTTAGCCCCCGCTGTTCGTACCTATCCTGACCCAATACCTCCCTTTATCACACTCGGGTTAGTTTTGCAGAGAATCACTATGGAGAAGAGGTTGAGGATCAGCTAAGATAATACTTATTAAGCTATAAACCGAGCAAAATCTTATTTTGCTGTGTGTCATGGAGAATAGCCTATTATTTTATGTTTCTAGGTGATGGAGTAAACTGGTTATATCAATTGTTGTCATAGACATACACCTATTCCAACTAGTTCCAGGTTATAATGGAACCAGCAGTGTTGAGTTGAGGAAAATGAAGCAGAGTATTTGGCTTTATCAACCAGTGGACCTCTGTGTGTCAGTATCTGAGACCAGTGGAGATATTCAGTCATATTTACCGTAGTCAAATCTACCAGCTCCAAAGTCTGGTAGATTTGCTCTGATACTAGAACACTAGTATCAATGGCAGGTGTACAGGGTCAGGTGGGCAGAGAAGTGCCAATAATATCTCACTGAATTATAAAATATAAGTACGCATTTAATTTCAATTAATTAAAAATTGTTGCTTAGGTCATATTTAAGTTTGTTTCCAACCTAAGTTGTGTTTTCACAGAACTAAGAATATTGACCCATGAGCAATAGTTCATCATACTTAATTTGTTCCATTATGAGACTGATTTAATGAGATGCATTTAAGGGTATTTCCATTGTTGCGGAGGTTTGGAATTGTGAACTGAGTAGTGCTCAAGACTGGAATTACTTTGGATTCTGAGACTTTAGATTTGTGTACAACCTTCTTTTATTTTCCTCCTTTTGCTTTCTTTTTGAGACAGGCTCTTGATGTCATGCTTAGGCTGACCTTGAACTTACAATCAAGCTGCTTTAGCCTCTAGAGTACTGGGGTTACAGTGTGGTGATGCCTGTAATTCCAGCATTCTAGAAGGCTCAGGTCAAAGGATTGCTCATTGGAGCCCACCCTGGGCAATTTAGCAACTTAGCAAGACCCTGTTTCAAAATAAGAAAGGGTGAAGGTATAGCTTTGTGTAATATCCCAGGTTCAATACTCCACACTGAAGAAAAATACTTGCACATACGAAGGCCATTCTACCTTAGTCAAGGCCATCATTGGTAAAGTTAAGTTTAATCACTTCATTTTACAGCTAGGAGCTGGGTTCAGGTCCATGCAGCCAACACAGATCAAAACTGAACCTAGAAGTTAAGTTTTCAAGCTCCTAGTCTGAAGAATCTGATATTACTGAGCCCCCCTCATATCTAATTGGAACTCTTGGATTGATGCTGAACTGCAGTTCAAGTCCTGTGTGTATGCACGCATGCGTGCACACACACACACACACACATAACCACATACACACACACATGGGCACATCCTCTGTTACCATCACCAGCCACCAGCCGCTCAATTCCTAAATAATACCCTTCCCAAGGTTTGCATTGAATGGAGAAAATTCAAATCCTTATCCAGCCTTAAAAGGCTCTGTACAACTTGGCCCTTGTCTGTTTCTCCGGCTTTATTTTGTAGCATTGTGTCTCTTGCACATTATGCTTCCACCCTGCTGGTCTGCTCTCAGCTTCTGGCAGGAGTTCCCTTCCTGCCTGCCTCAGGACCATGGCACACAGCCCTCCTCTTCCCTGGGCTCTTCTGTTCTTTGCCTGGCCAACTCCTACTTACTCTGCATAGCTTGGCTTAAAAGTCACTTCCTGAGAAAGCCTGAGTCCCTAACGTCTGCTTGTTAGATGTTTTCACAGCACTCTGTTTTTCCATCACACTCCTAGTAGGGTTTATGAGTAAGTGTTTATGTGTATGATTCCGGATCTGAGATCCAGCTCCTTCGTTAGGCTGGAAGCTCCTGTGGAGGCAGCTTCCCTGGGTCCACTGGTTACTGAACCCAGCAAAGTGCCTGGAAGAGAGCAGGTTCCAAATATTTGCTGGATCTACGAATGGATGAATAATTGGGTTAGCTGCTTAGAATTACTTTCCGGCTGGCTGGAAGGCGGACACCATGAGGAAAACATAATCATGGTTTTTCACAGCGAGCAACAGCATAATGCATCAGTTCTGTTTCGCCTTGAAGAGAGAGGCGTGGTACTTGAGACAGCTTGTTTTAGCTTAGTTGTTTTCATGTCCTCGTTTTACAAGGACACAATGCAGTAGAGGTGCCTCTCTGTTAGGGTGACTCAAGGTTCCTGTGTCTACCTGGGACCAGAGGAAACAACAGCTTTGCAAACTTCTGCTTACAGACCTCAACCTTCTGAGCTCCCTGTGTCCTCACACTGTCACTACCAACAGAGTCCTTAATTGTGTGCTTGTGTTTCACTTATTACCCAGACTTTGGTATCACGTCCATTAATGAGGCACATGTACTCATCACCAGTGCTATTATCTATTAATGTTTGAGTACATCACAGCATGATATTAATGCAGATTTTAACTTCACCAGAAAACAATATGCACAAACTCCTGCATTTACTGGGCTTATCATATTCCTTTGAGAAGAAATATTCTTTTTCTTAATGGAGGGAGGAGCACCGAGGGAGACATTTTTATTGTCCTGATCTGTTAAGAAGATCCTTCATATTATCCCCAGACTGAAGAACAGTTTCACTAATTTTCCCAGGTCACAGAATTAACAGAGGTGACAGAACTAGGATTCAGATCATCTGGGTCTTGGTTCTTTCCTGGGGTGTGCCGTCACAGTGACACAAACTATTTACCAGTCGATTCTCCACCTGTACCAGCCCTACATGAATATGAAGATAAGTGAAGCCTTCCAACTTTTCTGGAAGGCACTTTACTGGGCATGTTACCGCCAGTGCAGCATTGCTGGCATCTCTTATTTTCTTTCCTCCTACTCTCTCCTTTCCTTACTTTGCCTTGTCTTATTCCTTCCTCCCCTCTTATCAACTCTCTTCTTCCCTTTTCTTTCTTTCTTTCTTTCTTTCTTTCTTTCTTTCTTTCTTTCTTTCTTTCTTTCTTTCTTTCTTTCTTTCTTT